>VMBQ01008779.1:0-23354 GCA_007657795.1 Dreissena rostriformis
GCACGCCTCGTGGTGAATATTTTATGTTAACCTTGAATCGGTAGTTCAGCGACTTGATTTTATGACTGGATTTTCACCTTGTGAGTCAGCAATCAATATTAAATTTCCCGCAGGGTGATCAATCTGTATCGAATGGGACTGTTCGTACACAGTAATCAGATTGAGAGGAGCCGAGCAATGTGAGTGAGGAAGAAAAAAAAACTCTTGACTCATTGCGCGCACTTGGGTCGGTTAACATGCGCATTTAACCTACAGTGATGTTAATGAGTCGCGTACTGGGAAAATTTAGCTTAATACATACACATTCGTAAAGTGTCGTCTCAGATTAGCCTTTGCAGTCCGCACTGGCTAATCAGGGACAACACTATCCGCTTATATGGAATGTTTCGTTTAAAGAAAGTCTCTTCCGAACGAAAATCAAGCTTAAACTGAAATTGTCGTCCATGATTAGCATGAGCGGACTGAACAGGCTAATCTGGGACGACACTTTACGCACAACTTCCCGCTTCGACCAGACCTCAGTCTGCTTCAGAACGATACCAGACCAAAAGCGGAAGGTGAAAGAGGAGATGCGCTGTCTTAAGATGGTGAAATTGAGTGATTGGACAAAGTCCTTTCAGAGCTGATTAAGCAAGGAGGAGACAGCGACTGCAGCAATGACGGAAATATGCCACAAGACGTGGGAGGAGAAAAAGTGACACAGCGCTTGGACCCAGCCTTTGATAACCCCTTAACAAAAAAGGGAAACCCCAAAGTGATGCTCATAATAACCGCATCTTTAGTCCCATCAGTAATCCCGGAAATTTCATGCTTCGCATCATCCTCAACAGATTGGAAAGTAATGCCGAGGAACTGCCGGCTGAATAACAGGCTGGAATAATAGCAGGGCGAAGCACGGTATAACAGATCTTCAGCAGAGTCATCATTGAGAAACGAATGTGAGGCTGGATGGCCTATGGCAAATTATAGGAGGGTTCCAATCCATATTAACGACGGGCTGGTTACAGTCATCCAAGAACGGAAATGCCAGCAGCGCAGTACTTCTCAATGAACAGATGGGGGACCACTTCTGTACATCAGTGGGCGTCCGTCAGGGATGTCTGCTTTCCTCGTCCTGTTAACCCTATGCCTTGAAAGTATACGACAGGAGACCCTCCAAAACCTTTACACATCAATCTCCATCGGAGGCAGACCCATCTATAACTTCAGATTCGCTGATGCTTTGACCATATCGGTGGCACCAGCAGTAAACTCCAAGACCCCATCAACATAATCTCTGAAAGAGCAGGTGCTTTAGGGATGAAGGTCAGCACGGAGTATTGGAAGTTCATGGTGAATAGCACGAACAACACCAGTGCAGACACCAGCATGAACGACAAAAAGCTGGAGGAACTGACCAGCTTAAAGTACTAACTCTCGGTAGCAACCCTGTTCAACGATCACAACAGTACCGCTGAGGTCCGTTTAAGAATTGCAATGGCGACTGCAACGATGGTCAGACAGGTTGTGGACAAGCAGCTCCATGAGCTTCCCCACCAAGTTAGGACTGTTTACGTCCATCTTAGTCACCATCATATTGTACGGCTGCGAGAACGCAGGATACAGGCCTTTCACCATAACCGCCACCACCACGACCACCAACACAAAAACCACTACTTCCACCACTACCGCCATTAACCACAGTTGCATTACTATCATAACTTCTTTAACTGTCACAACTACTACTACTACCACCAATTCAACCATTACCACAACTACCAAAACTTCCACCACTGCAACCATTGCAACCATAGGCATTACTACCAAAACAACTAACGATACAAACACTACAATCAATACAACGACAATTTCTACATCCACAACTTAAACGCTAAAAACATCCACCACTATCATAACTATCACCACAACCACCACTGCCGCCAAACTCACCAACACCACTTCCACAACTTCCAAAACAACCACGTTCCGAGACACGAGCCTATAAGTTCAAAACGCAGCAGCTTGCTGGAAATAACATGTTAACCCGCTCGTACCCGCACCGAGCATAGATAAGTATACATCCTGGATAATGGCAGTATGACATACCGCGATCGGTATCATTCGACAGAAGCATTATGAGCAATCTCCTGCATGACTGTGGTGTATTATGAAAACACCATTTTTCCGCTCGCGGTAACCATAGAAATAGTTATCAGAAAGGCGAACATAAATTGCATCTAACATATAACTATTACCGTGTTATTAACCAGTGTATCAGGCCATTCAACATTAACCATGCTAATGGCCGTTTACAAAACATTTTATTACGATTGCCATAAGCATAGTTAAATATTGAAATAAGTATTTCAGTCGTTAGACCTATAACAGCTTTTAATTAAACTTAACACAAAGTGAAGAATATATGGTTTTTAAGTGAAATGTTTAGCATATGGTAACCTTTAAAAGCGCATTATCTAATCAAATACAATTATTACGTAGGATGAACAATTCAGCACAAAAGAACGTACACGAATATTTAGATCGGTTTGTGAAATTAAGTACCAAGAGATTTAAAAGACCCATACTTCCGAATCTGAATATTTCACGACGCGAATTTTCCCAATTTCAGGGTTTTTCGGGCTATTTTTCCCAAAATGGCACGTTGCCGGTACCTTTTCCAATAGGGCAATAAATTGCTGCCTAGAGTACTAGGTGACATGCAATGAAACACCGTTATGTTCCGTTATCATTACATTTAATGGGGGTATTTAAGCGGACGTCGGATATTGAAGATGGTTATACATAACAATATTTCTTTTTTCATCGACGTGATTATGGTAATAACGACACATATTGATACCGCGAACAGGTTACTGAGCCGCGCTCTGGGACAACGGGATTTAATACATCTGTGAAGAGTGCCGTGCCAATTACTTAGCAGTCCGCACAGGCTAATCAAGGACGACACTTTCCGCCTAAACTATGTTTTCGCTGGGAAAATACTTCTTTTAAACGAAAAATACAATAAAAGCATAAAGTGTCGTCTCTGATTAGCCTGTGCGGTCTGCAATGGCTAATCTGCGATGGCATTTTACGCATTAAGCCCAGTTTTCCCAGAGTGTGACTCAACTGTTTTAAAACAGCATTACATCCAAGCTGACTACGAATTAATGATATGCCTGATCAATACTTATTGATGTGAACAATGCTGTGCGAGCCTTATCTCTCCCAGTCGATAAATAAAAAAAAGCGAAAAAGAGCGGACTAGGTTCCGACATTGATTATTATTGTACTCAATAACTAAATCCGGTGAATATTGATTCAACTATATTGCTCGTATTTATGTACATAACGTTATGTGCTTATGGACAATTGTCTATTGTATAACAATTATCCCTTAAAAAAATAAAACTCTGTTCGAAGCTTGAAGCCGTTGCAGAACTAGTATACATCTTTTTTTTATAACGAAGAAAGTTCACTAAACACGAATTCATCTTCACTTTTAACTCATGTATGCCTAGTGGACTCTCCCATCCTTCTAAATTGGATCAATTTATTTCCAAAATGAGGGATGTCTAGTACATTTATTCCTATATTAAAATATTTCTTACAGAAATTCCTTTAAGCAAACAGCGCAGACCCTGATGAGACGCCGCATCATGCGCCGTCACATCTGGGTCTACGCTGTTTGTTAAGGTCTTTTATCAAGACGCTAGACATAAATGGGTTAACTACAATAATTGTTACCCATGTATTAAGCTGTTTACCTTGAGCACAGACGAATCAGGTCAACTTACACAGACAGATACATATCAATTTAATGTTGTTATTAAAAAGCACCATATATTGTAATGTTTGTATAATTGTAAAATAATTGTAGTTCAACATTATTATATACTACACATTAAACATATACTCACAAATACCGATGACGTGAATCACGTAACGAGACATAACTAACATCCACTATAACACTTAAGGCTATACAGCTGTAAACTAAAGGTGAAATGGTTGTGTGTATTGGTCGAAGTATGGCGGCGCGGTAAGCCTTCCCAACGCCGTTTGGGAAAACGGGGCTTATTTCATGTGCGTAAAGTGTCTCCCAGATTAGCCTGTGTCATCCGTACATGCTAATAAGCAGGAACGACATTTACCGCTTCATGAAAGTATCTTCTTTGCGAAAATCAGGTTTGAACGCAAAGTATCATCCCTTATTTATTTAGCCTGTGCGGACTGCACTTTACGCATATGCATTAAACCCCGTTTTCAAAGTGCACCATTCCATAAACCCTTGAAGTGGACTTGGATAGAAGAACTTACTCACGCTGGTAAAGTCACATGACATTCAAAACTTAACATATTTTATCATCCCAGCGGTCAATTTAGCATGACGTTAACGTCAGTTCTGAAATGCTTTTATTTGCGTAAATAGACATGAATATAAATCCCCGAACAGGGATCGTTTTCAACCAAAATGTATTTGTTTACTTGCCTGTTTCCATGAAATATAATGCATTATAGTTAACCTTCGTGTATTCCATTTATTACAATCAGAATTGAATGACAAAACAAGCCATGATTTACCAAGATTTACATCGAAACAATATCAGAGTATACAAGGGGGTTTAATGCATATGCGTAAAGCGTCGTTCCAGATTAGCCTATGCAGTCCGCACAGGCTAGTAAGGGACGACACTTTCCGCCCATACTAGATTTTCGTCAAGAAGAATCTTTCTTTAAACAAAAAATACAATAAAGGCGGAAAGTGCCGCCCCCGATTAGCCTGTGCGGACTGCACAGGCTAATCTGGGACGACACTTTACGCTAATGCATTAAATCCCTTTTCACAGAGCGAGGCTTAAGTGTAAATGTGACTTATTGTACGGTGATGTGGTCTAGACGAATATCAATCAAATCGTTCTTTTAATACCAACATTGTATTTACTTTATCTTAAACCATTACATAAACTTTATCAAGGAATGTTACATAAAATATATTAACTCTCGTATGATGTGACCTAATATCCAATAGGGTTTTCTTCAATGAAATTCACAACGGACGAAGTTTAAGCCGTTATTCAGGCACGTTTTCACTGAATGGTTGCAGGGCAAAAACGTGTGTCTATTATTCTTTTGAACAAATCTTCACACAATAGTAGAGATTTTTATCAAAAAGCTTACAGGTGTCTGTACATGAATAAGTTTTCTATTGTACGTGAGAAAATCATTTGCAATTGTTCAAAACTCTCATTTCGTTTATTTTCCGGTATAAATAACTTCTTCTTAACGTTTATACTAGTGTTTAACTCCTCAATCTACACTCCGTGTTGATCTGTGTACTATACACTCGCTGTTACCTTGATCGACCCATAGCCAAAGGTGAATGGTATGTTACACCGACAGGTAAAAGTCGATGTATCATCTCATAAGTTCTTGTACACATTGCTCTTAAAGTTTTCAATTATTTGCAAAACTGTTTAATTTTGTATAGGGGCTTAATAAGTTTGTAGTATGCACCTGAATCCAACTTTTACGCTGATTAAGGAATATACAAAGGCAAGTGATAACTAAATCAACGAAGACAAATTTACTGAATGTAACACGTAAACAAAAACTATTTAACCCTCGCTCTTGGAAAACGGGGCTAATTGCATGTGCGTGATGTGCCGTCCCATAGATTAGCCTGTGCTGCTGCAGAGGCTAATCAGGGACGACACTTTCCGCCAAACTGAATTTTCGCTTTGAAGATACTTCCTTTAAACGAAAACAACCTTAAAATAGTTATTCTAGAGTGCTTTGAACTTTTATGAATTCAAACGTACAACTCATTTTTACAATGCCAATTAGTCAAATTACACAATTTTTTTAATAATTATTTTGTAAAAGACACAAGCAGATACTCACAAATTGAAAGAACGAATATCACAAAGCGCGCCATAACTATACAGTCCACCACAACACCACAGACTACACTGATACCGCGTGGGTTGGTTTTGCTCTAACCTTATGAACTGCGGTTACTGAAGCGTGCAAACATACCGACGCGGTGTTCAGCGAGCTATGAAGGCGTTGTATAATACATGCTGACTCATACGGTGGAAATATAGCGCTTAGACGAATTATGGTAGCCTTAATTCCCACAGGTGATCAAGGAGAATAGCTTAAAAAGAGGGATCTAGGATAAGTTCTTCTTGAATGCTTTGAGCGTTTATGAGTACACGCTAACAGCGACCAGAGGGTCAGTAGCTTGGAGTTTGACTAGGATCATAAGATGATTATTGTTGTACTATAGCTTTTATTATAGCTATTTAAGGAAAACTGCCCCGCCCCCTGGCAGCCATCTTTTATTTGCGGACTGGATCAAATTTCCGAACTCAGCCGAGATCTCTTTAGCACATATGTTCTGACCAAGTTTCATGAAGGTTGGGCTACAAATAAGACTTCTAGAGTGTAAACAAGTGTTTCATGAAGATGGGACAATACATGTGGCCTATAGAGTGTTAACAAGATAAATGTTGACGACGGACGACGCATAACGCACGATGGACAAAAGGCGATCACATAAGCTTACCATGAGCTTAAAAGTACATGACTTGTGTCAAATAATAAGTTGAATTTTCGTAACAACATGAATTCTCCTCAACTTTACGTATTTTATAAATAGATGTAAGCGTCACTCGAGCCGAATTAGGAATGATTCAACGTCACAGGTTAATTGAGTGATTTTTTTTATATATTATACACAAATCAACATTTTTTTTATACATTTTTCAGCACCAGCAGTACTTTTAAATACAAGATCCAACCGGAAGTTTGCATGGAGGAAACCGAGCATGCGGGTATTTTCAGATTCCGTATGCAATTTTCCTGTATAAAAGCAAGCCTCGCGGTGAATTTTTTATGTAAAGCGTCTTCTAACCGTGAATCGTTAGTTCAGCGACTTAATTTTATGCGGCAGATTTTCACCTTGTGAGTCAGCAATAAATATTTAATTACCTGCAGGGTGATCAATAAATACCAGTTGGCCTGTTTGTACGCGTGTAGCAGATTTACACGAGTCAAGGGATGTGAGTGAGCTCGATGTGGGGCGGTTGATGTGGGGCTGTTGATGTGGGGCAGTTAACATGCGCATTACACCAATAGTGCTGTTAATGAGCCATGTTCTATGAACATTGGGCTTAATGCATGTGCGTAAAGTGTTGTCATAGATTAGCCTTTTCAGTCCGCACGGGCTAATCAGGGACAACACTATCCGCTTTTATGGATTTTTTTTTAAAGTCTCTTCTGAACGAAAATCCAATCTCGGTCTTTAAATGGAAAGTGCCGTCCATGATAAGCCTGAGCGGACTGCACAGGCTAATCTGAGACGACTCTTTACGCACATGCATTAAGCCCAGTTTTCTCAAAAAGCGGCTCAAATAATGCGACACAAGTTCATATAAAAGTATTTTTAAGGTTGATTGTATGTAGCGAAGAGCAAAGATTCAAATAAGAACGATGTATAGAGTGGCCACATTATACTATCTACCGATATTCGTCCCGTATGAAGTATATGTTATAATTATAATGAAAGTTCTCTGGCAGTTTCAACTTGTTTAATCTATAAATTATGCGCGATGTTTGGAGACGATATTTAAAAAACTTTGACTGCGGAATACGACACCCTTGAATCAGCACAATGTCATCTATTAAACACTCCAAAAGCTGAAACATGGGTATTACTTTAACCAGGCACTGTGAGTTAAGATGTTATTTTAACTAAAATTACCATGATCAGGCATGTATGTAAATAAATTAAAGCGACAAACAGAAGGAATACATCCGCAAAAGTGTAAGTTGAGAGCTAAGATACATGTATCCTAACACTGAGAAGCACTTTATACGAAATACCACTTCATCTTCCCTGCATTCAGACCAAATCCTAGATCCCCAAAACACAACTCTCAGTCACGCTAAGTTAAAAAAAGTGTCACCAGACTATTTTACAATTATTATTATTCGGCAGAAGTTTCTGCACTTCTACGCCTAATTGTTTGAAGGAAGTTTAGCAGCAATTCATAATTTCATCCACATAAGAACATTCATAATGGCGACATTCTTAGGGACTTACACTGTCAATATATAGTTAACAAACATCAAACTGGCTCTTTCCGTTATGCATGTATAGTTGACAAACCAGTTACGTTCAATAGAGCAATACTTTCATCGCATAAATCTGCATTCATGATAATACAGTTCATAGTCAATAAGCAGCAGCTGGAAATAATGTAAGCCGCATTCTGGGAAAACTGGGCTTAATGCATGTGCGTAAATCTGGGGTGACACTTTAAGCAAATTCAGTAAGCCCATTTTTCCCAGAACGCGGCTGATATTATCTCAAGCACTGATGGTCGCAACTTTCGCGCTTTTTGTTGCTCACGCGCAGACACACAATAGATAATTCAATCCGGAAAGATGGTACGATTCCATGACGCATAATGATAAATATTAATGCACATTTATTAGCCCAGACCATATCAATAATTCTATATAATGATTGTGGTTATGATGTTGGTGACAATGGGATCGATGTCTCATAGCTGGCATGGTGAAGCTCTCCGAAGATTCCTAAATGACTCATAAATGATCAATACCGAAGATGATTTTGGGATAACTGGGCTTAAAGCGTTTACGTAAATTGTCGTCAACGATCAGCATATGTGGTCTGCACAGGCTAATCAGGAACGACACTTTCCGCCTACATGGGATTTCCGGTAAGAAGATAATGCCTTTAAACGAAAATTTATATAAAAGAAGAACGTTTCATCGCTGATAAGCCTGTGCCAACTGGACAGGCTCATCTGGGACGACGCTTAGCACACACGAATGGTGACTGTCTCCGAATACGTGACTCTTAATAGTTCAATAACGAACCTTGTTAAGAGCATGCATTCATATCTACGCTTTAACATAAAACGTTTAAGCATTATTGCGGTAACCGCTTACTGTTAATCTAGATTGAACCAGCGAAAAGGTGAAATGGTAATAATGCCTCAGGTAAATATCGATTTATAGTCTCATAAGTTGTTATACTTAGAATGTTGTGGCACTTCGTTGTTGTTTTACCCTTATTGCGTATTTTATAAAGTTCCAGGTTCGTCTAGAAGTCGCGTTGTGCATATTTTTGTTTTGACTTCAAACTTTTAACTACCCAAAGATTTGCAAAATAAAGGTAAAACAACAACGAAGTGCCACATTGGTGTATTTATTTTTGGCGCCGTGACGAGCAGGATACCTAAAGTTTGCAGGCAACTACGACACCAGAAAAGGGGCCGGAAAAGCAGTAATTATTAACTTTCAGAACATTATTTGAACGACAAGTGGGACGCTACGACGAAAACAGTAACCATTCATGTTTTACAGAACATTATTTCATCGACACGCTACGGAAGCAGCGAGGACATCGATAAAATTTAAAAAGCAACATTAATTGACTCTTTTAGCAGCAAAGACAACAGCATCAGCAACAACAGCGGCGACGGCAGCGGCAGAAAACAATCACGACGACGGCAGCGACGACGGCAGGCAGCAGCGAGGACCATTTTTTATATAGATTTAAATAATAATTGTTAAGTGTACAGCAAATAATTGTTGTTATATTATCTAAATATTGTTTAATAATTACATGTTGCGCAATATCGTTGAAGCTCTCCTGAAGGACGTTCCTCGGAAGAGCACAGCTAAAGCAGGCATTTTCACGCAAGCCGGAGTCAGGTCAGAACCCTTTTTATATCTTAGTTCTCGAACCTAGAAGGCCAAATTGCCAAATTTTGAAATTAAATAAATTGGTCTTCTTAGCCTGCTGTCCAGGCAGTTCGTGAACAATTAATGTCCGTCTAACCGCCATATGACCGAATGCTCGAAGCATTCTTACATGTTCTAGGTCGAATGTAAGTCAACGATTTCCACAATATGGTTCAGATATATCTATATACTTTGTCCGATTACCAGTACATTGCTGAGTAAACACAAAGTGTTACAATGTGTTCAATACTTGCAAACTTATTACGTTTGTAAAGCGGCTTAACAATATTTGCAATATAAACGATAATGTGAGAATATACAAAGGCAAATGGTAACTAAATGAAATTAAAAAAAAACTACTCCGACTACCTTCACAATAATTATATATGATTCGCGCTCTAGGAAAACGGAGTTTAATGCATGCTTAAAGAGAGTCATCCCAGATGAACCTGTGCAGACCGCACATGCTTATCATGGAGGCAATTTCTGCTTTTATGGAATTTATCTTCTATACGAAAATCAAGTCCAGGTGAAAATTGTTGTACTGCACAGGCCAACACTTTACGCGCATGCATTAAAACCTATTTTCCCATAGCGCGGCTAACAATGATATGTAGGCACAATATTTCGATTAATTTTATTAAAAGATTGTTTCAATAAACCCGAACATATACTCACATATACCAAGGACGAATATCACGTAGCGCGCCATTACTTACATCCAGTATAACACTGAATACACTGACCCAGAATGCTTGACACCGGCCGGGTTAGCTCTGACTACGGCGAGGTAGTGTTGCAATCCTATCAATAGCTTTATTGCATGCAGCTCTTAAAAAATATTGGAAAATATTGGAAACTAGGCTCACCTCGCATGCGTTTAGTCACGGGGTCATACCATAAACAAGAAATATCTTTAAAAAAGATATACGGCGTTGATTGTGGTCGGTGTTTATGAACGATCAAATGTTATATGTATGAGATCAAAAATAGCGAATGCCTTTTTTATGTTCTTATCTGTTTCACACGCAAATAAATTACGGGGTATTGCGCCAGATTTCGTGGCTTATTTCGCTTTACTAGATAGTATTACTAAGATATCTATATTTACAAAATAGAAAAACACAAGAAGCATGAAAATAAATGAAAGCATATAGGTCAGCCGGCAACACTCGAATCTCATTTGATTCCATTATTAATAACATCGTGAATCATCGTGCTCATGCTTAATAAATCGGTCTAAATGGATAAATATTTCTAATTAAATTCAAAATTGGTCCTTATCATGCAATTGTTAAAACACATTAAAAATCTATGATTGACATACCATAATAATATTGCCGAATATCTTTATTTAGTATCTTTCTGATCAAAATAAACTTCAAGTGCACATNGATGTTCACAGTCCACTGAACTAGAACTACATTACAGAAACATACCAGCATGTGTAAAAGATGTTCACAGTCCACTGAACTAGAACTACATTACAGAAACGTACCAGCATGTGTAAATGATGTTCACAGTCCACTGAACTAGAACTACATTACAGAAACGTACCAGCATGTGTAAATGATGTTCACAGTCCACTGGACTAGAACAACAATACAGATACATACCAGCATGTGTAAATGATGTCCAAAGTCCACCGATAGTGCCGCCAGCTCAAAGACGACTAGTATCTTTCTGATCAAAATAAACTTCAAGTGCACATAGTTTACGCGATAGCGTTTATATAACGATTTCTGTAACTGACCGCAAACTGACCTTGATACCTTGCGGGTTGGAATGCAATGCATTTAAGTGAGGTAACAATTCCACTGCTGGAACGACGCCTTGTTTAAAGCTTTAAACATTTACGTGTTTAACGGTCAATTTCGAAAACAATTTTAAATATTTTCCTCAAAGCGTATATTAGGTCACTGAACAACAATACTTATATGATCTAAAATTTATGAATGCACAGAATGCAATATCGTAGTAATTACCAAATATGAGAACACAGCCTTTAAGTACAAACGCTCTGGCGCTGAATTTTCTTATAAGAATAAAGGGGCACACATTCTGTATTGATGTCGAGATTTGAGTGTGAAACTGCGCTATCTCTCAAACCGTATCATTAGAGATACAATTGTTTCATGCTGAATACGCAGTTAACATCATTGCTAAACGAACTGTAGTATCCCTTTTCATACCCTATTCTTCCCAAAAATAGAAAGTCGATGGAATAACATATTAATGTTAATGCGAAATCTGTTTGTAGATTGCACGTTTTCTTCTGCGAAAAGTTTCAGGCCCACCGGCGGGAAATGTTATATTCTAATTGATTGGTCGCTTACAAAGGTCAGGCTTAGGTGAAAAGCTGGCGTATACAGCTACGCCGAAAAAAACAATATGCGCTTCAGTCACTCCAGCCGTCAGGCTACCGCTACGAAAATATTGTATATTATTAATTGGCATACAAATAAACCCCACACATGGATCTTTAATATTTATGAATTGTAATTGTACTGCTGTCTACTAACATTGAATATCGTACAATGGAAATGTGAATTGCATAAAAGATCATCGATTCAAAGTTGATTTTCAGAACGCAACGATCCATGAATTCCCTTAGTGATTATTTAAATTGTGAAAGTTGGTTATTGAACAAAATCCCATTTGATTCTTGATTTTCTACAAATAGGTTTGTTTACGCTTAGTTATCGATTTTAAGCATTGACGAAGTATTTGTGCTGATTTTCCGTTGACATTTTGTATAGAAAAAGAGGGATATTTATCATATTTCTTTGACATTAAACACACATACTACAATCAGGATGTTTTCAAATTGGATTCGAACGACTAAGATGCAAAATTAAAACTGTTCCTCTTATTCACAGTTATTATAACATAGAAAACATTCACGGACAATCTCGAACCTTGATAAAAACAATTATTTTAAAAGATAAATGCTTACGAACGAATATCATAATGTATCGCAAAAGAAGCAATTTAATTACGGCTTTCTGTTTTGGCGGTCTAAATACGGAATGCTAACACGAATTGAAATGCATGTCTTGTAGTTTGTAATTATTTTTATTATTTTAGCAACGTCATTGGAAAACTGGTTTAATGCGTACGCGTTAAGTGTCGTCCCAGATGAGATTCAACAGTCTGCACAGGCTTATCAAGTACGACACTGTCATTTTTCGTTTCAAGGCAGACTCTTCTAAACGAAAATTCAGTATAGGCGCAAAGAGTAGTATTTGATTATCTTGTGTGGACTGTTGAGACTGGGACGACAATTTACGCATACGCATTTTGCCCAGTTTTTACAGGACGCACATTATTTGATCCATTGTCCGATATGTTCAGATATCTTCTTTCTTGCATCCACCAGCCCGGTTGGGTCGCTCGGTCTAGGAGGAAGCATATCCGCGCAATGGGCTGTACCTAAATGAAACAAAACTGGACATACATATCGCTTCTAATACTGTTCATCCGGAATTGTATCCGTTATCTTCTTCTTAGACGTATGGTGTACAATATACAGCAGTATTTTGGAAATCGTATATTTAGTATTATGCTTGTGTTGTACAATAGACTACGGTATTGGACAAATCGTATACATGTACACATATCTTTATAGAATTTTTCGTTCTAAGGAAGTGCCTTTTAAACGAAAAACTAGTCGAGGCGGTAAGTGGCGTCTAGATTAGCCTGTGTCCACTGCACACAAATGCTAATCTGAGACGATACTTTACGCACATGCATTAAGCCCGGTTTTGCATATTTTCTCATATATTTTCTATAATAACTTCCAATTCAAAAACGAGTTAAAGACAATGAACAAAAATTCATTGAATAACGATATCACCATAGATGCAATTTTAAAGGGACTTCTAAACGAGAATCCAGGCTAGGCGGAAAGTGCGGACTGCACAGGCTAATCTGGGACGACACTTACCGCACATGCATTAAGCCCAGTATTTCCAGAGCGAGGCGTACATTTTTATTTGTTCATGCTATTTACACCCTATATTTTGGCACGAATATTCAATAGATTGAGTTGAAATTCATTGTCTACCCACCTTCAATGAGAATACTCTCATGGTCGCCGTACGCGTTGGGCAGTGTGCCATTGGAGCTGACCTTGTGCCAGGGGTCAAGAACACCGTTCACAAAGACCACGTTGGAGATCGGCAGGTCAAGGCCGCCGTAGAAACGGTTGGTTTCGTCACAGTTGTCGTCTACCTGGGACATGTTTAGTCTAAACATATTTATATCAAACACTTTTTTATTATTTATACATAGAATTTCATACAGCATTAAAATATGTAAATGTTCGAATGAGATTAGAACGCAAGACAAAGTCGTATATAGTCTTCTCCCTAGTTCTACATCCTGGGAGACGTTTCAAGTCTTGACATACTGTATATTATAATAGAGCCGCGTAATGCGAAAATTGGTCTTATGCCATTTGAAGTCATCGTAGCTCAAGACAAGCCAGTGCATCCTCGCAGTCTGGTCTGGAGCTACCTTGGCACGTTTTAATGTCACGCAATTGATCATGGTTTCATAAGCGGAATGAGTAAATCCTGACCAGGCGGCGCTACTGCGAGGCTGGTCTGGAGCTATGCTTTCCGTTTATGGTATAAGACGTAACTGCGAGGCTGGTCTGAAACAATGCTGACTGTTTATGGTAAAAGACGAATGTGCAGCGCAATCGATATATTTTTCAATTAATAACCAGAACGCGTCCTCTTTTGTTATCGCATATTTGAACATGTATGTTTTGTAACGTAATGTTTAATTAGATACACCAAATAACAGTCCACATTCAATGTTAGTATCTTTCAACACATTTAATAGCATTTAACATTTAAAAGGTGTTAACGCAAAATGAAAGTAAATGGGCAATGCCCTTTAGAACAAATATCCAGTTGATTAAATCAATGTCTTTATATTTTGGAGGAAAAATGTTTTCCACACACATATACACATGTTAACGAACATTTGAGCTTCGCTATGAGTAACGAGGTTTAATACACATGCGTTAAGTAAGTCCCAGATAAGCCTGTGTAGTCCGCACCGGCTTATAAGGGACGACACTTTCCGCCTTAACTGGATTTTTTGCTAAAAATAGACTTTCTGTAAACTAAAGTATCGTCCCTGATTAGCCTGTGTGGACTGCAAACGCTAATCTGGGATCAAATTATATGCACATGAATTTAACCCTCTTTTCACGGAGCGCAACTCATTTATATTTCAGACCAATGGTTGAGTAGTAAGACTTAAACTATCTGTGTAGTTTACCTGTGACCCCCCGTATATTTCATGGAACACGTCTATGCACTGGTCCGTTGTGAAGCTGTAATACAAGTCACGAGTCATCTATAAAGTTAGTTTTTTTCTCGTGCTTAATTTTTGTATTGAGAATAAAAAAACTCCTATGTCCACTGTTTGGAAATATTCATATTTTATATTCTAATGTAGCTGGCTTAGTTTTGCCTCGGCTATACAGAACCGTTGTGTATTACATTTTCATGTAATTGTTATTGGCTATTTTTAGTAATTTAAAAAAAATGACATTTCGAGTTTAACTCTTCTTACGGTGGTTAACAGGAGTTATTCATTTATATATGACACATAGATTGTTTCCGATCTTCAGCTGTATTCTATAGACATTCCAACGCGACAAAGAAAATGTATAAATGCTGATAAAACTATAACATACAAATAAAATTGTGAACATAGTGCAGCAATATATATTAACATTTAAGTAACAACATCGTATTTAAAGCAATATCCCATTGGAAAAGACACAATATTATAGGTTTGAAGTGTCAGTTTAGTTAACCGGAGTATATTTAAAAAGAAATGAGCATGTACATATGTTTGCACTAAAAATACATGCTACCTTATTAGTAAATAAAACTCATACATTGTTAGTGTTTTAATTTTGACATGCAAAACCGCTAAATAAACATATCTGTGTATGCAAATGAAAATACTCGTTTTGGTTTACTTAAAATGCAAACATACTTCCAAGGAAAAGCAAAATAGAAGCCGAAGGACTGTTTATATGATTCCGAACTACGCGCCCATCCGAATTCTGAACAAGTCTGGAAAAGACGTTGGCGATCTGAAAGAATAAATCATGTGCATCAGTTTAAATTGTGTCGTGTTCTGAGAAAACTGGGCAAAATACATGTGCGTGAAGTGTCGTCCCAGATTAGCCTGTGTAGTTCGCACAGGCTAATCAGGGACGACACTTTCCGCCTAAACTGGAATTACGCTAAGAAGAGACATCATTTAAACGAAAAATTCCATAAAAGCGGAAATTGTCGTCCCTGATTAGCCTGTGCGGACTGCACAGGCTAACCTGGGATGACAATTTACGCACAAGCATTATGCCCAGTTTTCTCAGAACAAGACACAATTATCTGATTAAAACAATGACGAGAAGGTCAAATAATACATCTTTTAAACATCGACGGAATGTCCAAAAGATGTGTAATGCTTGCTTTTTGAAAAGCGTTGTTATAGCCAAGGGGAATTCAGAACACAGTTGGCATAAGCGTTGACATACATATAATAAGCGTTGACATTCATAAACATTCAGAAATGCTCATGATCAAATATGTATAAGTGTCTTTTATTGCTATTTAGAGACTTCTGAACCTTTTCGAAAGATAATGTCAAACAAATTACTAATGCAGAGAAATTGCGTATGTGCACTGTTGGAAGGTTATACAAAATAATGCGACTCAAGCTTATTTGAATTGCTATGTATAACCTTTATAGGCTTCATATGTGTATTACAGACTAACCTCCCTTTGCCGATTCACTGCCCCACTGAGTCTGATTGAGTGATGCATTTTTTTTTTGAATCAGAGTTTATTTACAGGTCCTACCGGCCTCTGTACGAGTTCTTTATGGTCCGACCTGATTGAGTGATGCAATAAGCTTGGGGTATTTGATATTGGTGCACTCACGCCCTGCGTTGTCAAGGACCAATGAGTTGACAGCCGCGTACCTATTGACGCTGTCACCAAGAGTCTCGTCTGTCATAATCTTACATACCTGGTCGATTGTTATATTGTTATTCTTTATTCCCTGTAATAAAAAAATAAATAAAGTAGTGTTATAACGCCGCATCCATTATTCACATGTATGAATTTCGATAAATCAAAGTCAATTCACTAATATTTATAGCTTTACCTAGATTGTTATTTTCCAAGTGTTGACTTAACCTAGCTTTAAGCTCTTTTTTTACTTTACCTAGCCAATTTATACTATATTTAGCTATTATTTTTACAAAACATGGTGAAGTCTTATTTGAATTAATTTGTTTCTTCTCTCCGTCAGATTTCTGCTTATCAAAATGTTAACATATAATAATCAAATTTATGCGTTTGAAAACTCTTCACAGTACAGCATTAAAGTGACGCCTACAAGAAACTGAAGGTCAAGGTTGTTGTACTGCACGACACGGGCAAAGTTCTCTGCGAGGTTATAGAAGAACACGGTGAGGTCCATGAGGGAGTCGTGGTTGATCTTATCACACAGTCTGAGGTGGAAGAAAACATGAAATGTGTGTCTACTTTATGTTATCACAGTGCTTAAATTGATAAAGCAATACGAAATTATATCAACGTCCATCAACGTAGATCATGGAATAAACAAACTGACGACTTATTTGTGAGGCTGTGTAAGTTACCTAGGTTACCGATTTAAAATTGCAACTTACTTGGCTTGCTGAATACAAGCATGCAATACTATGGGTTGTATAAAATATGTAAACTAACGGTCCAATATATTACGTTATAAACCTAAAACGAGGCCGGAACAAACGCAAAACCCTTAATTGCTTACTGAGAGTAAATTTAGGTTATTATATACGGATATGGACTCAATTTAACATTTTATTAAGATTATATTAGAATAAAGTACTAATTAAGCCTCGGTCTGGGAAACCTGGGCTTAATGCATGTGCGTAAACTCTCGTCCCACATAAGCCTGTGCAGACGAGACTTAACGCCTTACATGGTTTTTCGGTTAAAAGTGACTACCTTTACACACAAAAATCTATACAAGCGGAAAGTGTCGTCCCTGATTAACCTGTGCGGACTGCAGAGGCTTTTCTGTGACGACACTTTACGCACAATCATTGTTCCCAGTTTTCCCAGAACGATACTCAATTATTTCACCTGAATATTTTATTCATGATGTTCCTCTTATCCGGCTGCCCCCACCAGTCAAACATCGTGGAGGTGGCGTCGCGAATGTCAAGTGAACAATCTGCGCTAACGCTGGCAATGCTTTCCGTCACTCCTTCGTAATACTCTGCGAACATTTGAGGCTCATTCTGGGTCTAATGTATGTTGGCAAAAGTGGTGTCGCAGATAAGCCTGTGCAGTCCAAACGGGCTAATCTGGGACGACACTTTCTGCCAAGGCCGGCTTTCGCTAAGAAAAGACTATATTTAAACTAAAAATATAATACAAGCGGAAAGTGTCGTCCCTGATAAGCCTGTGAGGACTGCACCGGCTAATCTTGGAAAACACTTTACGCACATGACTTTTATCCAGTTTTCCAGAACGAGACTCATTTATATTATGTCTCTGAAATAACGCATTGAAAACGTAAAATGATGTTAAAAAAATAATATTTATAATGTTGTCAATATACTCCAAGGTACAGCGGTATGTAAAAATTACTCCAATACACACTGACTTGGGTCAGTAAATTAGATAATTCCGCAATTTTTATATTCCGATAGTTTAGCCAAGTTCTTGGAAAACTTGGCTTTTGCATATTCGTAAAGTGTCATCCCAGATTATCCTGTGCAGGAAAAATAGGCGAATCAGGGACAACGTTTTCCGCTTTTATGGATTTTTTCTTCTAAATGAGGTTTCTTATAAACGAAAGTGTCGGCGGAAAGTATTGTGCGGATTGCACAGGCTAATATGGGACGACATTTTACGCACTTGCATTACACCCAGTTCTCCCAGAACGAGGCTCATTTGCAAATGCGTGAGTGTAGACAACCGTACCTACGAAGTCCATCTTGGCAATGAGGGGAGCGCTGGAGGCGACCGCACCGTCCACAATATAGGGAAACTTGGAGCGCATCCAGGCAGCCAATGAACCTGCAAGGAACTTTAACGGTATTATGTATTCGTAATTGTACATACCAACAGAAATAATGATCTAAAAAAAACTAGTGTGCGATATGTAAACAACTTCTTTGATATGTAAATTGTTCAAACAATGTTATTAAACAAAATTCCTCCAAATATATATTGAATATTTGTGTGTTGTATTTATTGTTTATATAAATAATACTTGTTCATTTTACCAGGAGTTGACCATCTTATATATCTAGTTTTACTCAATACATATTTATTAATGCATACGTGTTTTTACGTAATTACATTGGGTACGTATCTGATCTACCTGCATATCCCCCTCCGAACACGATAACCTTGCTGTCCTGAAGATGATACATGTACCACATCTTGAGGAACCTTAGGAACTCGGCAGTGTCCATGAGGGCCTGACGGGAACTCAGGAACCGCAGGCTCGTGGTGGTTAGGTTGCTATCAAAGACAAAGTGAAAGTGATCCGGGTTCTGGGAAACCTGGGCTTAATGCTTGTGCGTTAAGTGTCGTCTCGATTAGCCTTTACAAAGGCTAATCGAGAATGACTCTTTCCGCTTGTATGGATTTTTTTAAAGGTAGTCTTTTGTTAATAAAAAGCCAGTCTAAGCGGAAAGTTAACACTTTAGGCATATGCATTAAGCCCAGTTTTCCCGAAACGAGACTCAACTATAGTATCAAATTTAATGTGTAGATGAGTTTATTTAAATAATGCATATCAATGGTTTGTGGCAGGTATATAATCACTACCATTGGCAAACGTGCTTCATATGTCAACAAAATTAAAATGTAAGGTGTACATGCACGTCGCGTAAGACACTGTTGATCTGCATACTTTTTGTGTGGAACTGAGAACATTGGATAAATCATTCCAGGTTTTTGTTTCGAAGATCAAACAAGGAATCTGTTTTACATTTCATTGTGAACTAATTGTGAGATGGTATCCGGACATTCCGAATTCGTAAGATTTTAACCTGGACATAATGCATGTTCCTGTTTTGCATTTTCGTTTAAAGGAAGTCTCTCATTAGCGAAAATGGAAGGCGGAAAGTTTCGTCCCTGATAAGCATGTACGGACTGCACAGGCTAATCTTGGACGACACTTTCCGCACATGCATTAATCCCCATTTTCCCATATCGCTCGTAATGTTAAGTTATACATTAAGTGTGTGTCTACAGACGTACTCAGTGGGCGTGCTCTCTCCGAAGAACCTGTGTTCCAGCAGCACCATGAAGGCTCCGTGCTCTCGTGCGTACTCGTACCACGCGCCTGTCACGAGCCAGACCGGGTTGGCCGCCGTCTGGCCGCTCAGCATCAGGAAAATGGGACCGCCCGCCCGGAATGTGACGTTGTTGAGGAAGAAGCGCTGAGAATGAGTATACATAAGACGTAGTGTACACTATTTTAGTATGATTTTATGCATGGTTATATACATGATTATTATTACATGTGATTTTTTTTCATGATTATTTATATGATTATTAATTATTATAAGATCATGCTTGACACTTATTAGAAGCAATTTAGTGTGATTATTTGAAATGATTTAAAAATTATTATTATTATTATTATCATTATTATTTTAATTATTATAAGTGTTACTATCATTGCAGTAATGTAACATAACTCATGTTATATATGTAATTATTCTTATTGCAGTAATCTTATAAAAGGAGTAAAGTTATCAAGATCACAGTACCTGTTTCCAGTATTGAAAGTTGCTTCCGTCAANACGGACGGACGGATGGACGCCGGACGGTGAGTGATCACAATAGCTCACCCTGAGCTATCGCTCAGGTGAGCTAAAAAATAGACTTCTGATTCCAGTTTCTAAATGTTCCTTATAGGAAACATTTGCCATACACAAGAAAAACAACATTTATGTTCAGTTCAATTCATACAATAATTGCCATTCATGTATAAAGTACATGCCATAATATATTAAAATATGTGAGTATGTAATGATAATTTACCTTAAAACACTTAAAGTACATGTAGATCTACTATGGTCATAAAATATCTTTGAATTAAGGGTCTTACAGTAAACTTGATTTAGGGTTGAATGCAAATGGAAAATTGTTTTTGAATTCCCTGCTCCCCCTGACTTATGCTAACTCAACTGCTTTGCTTTAAATTGGCAGTATATATGTATTTCCACTGGGGTTAAATGTTTAGTTTGCCTGCCTCTGACTCTGTTAATGAAAATAACTAGTTTAATGTCAGTGCTTGTATGCAGCAAAAAAAACCACTGCAGTTTACTTGAAAATAATCATAAACCCATAACAAACAAATCTTGCCCGCTTGATACTTGTAATTTGAAACTTTTACTATCTATCACTGCTTGCTCGGAATGTATATAATCTCTTCTGATTGGTTGCTTACAGATTGTGAGGCAAATTTGAATGTGTAAACATAGATCCATGCAGGACCTGTTACTGGCTTGAAATGTAGTTTCAAGTCAATATTTGGACTTTTTAAAGTTGAAGTTTTAACAATATCCTGAAATACTGACTTTGATGAACATTCTTAAACAATTAAGTAGAATGTGGAAATCAACATTCTGTGTGTCAACGTCTAAAAGAGGAATTCAGTGAGTTATGAAGTGGCCATTTTGGAAATGCTTTGAACTATTAAACAGGTTTGTATTGTTTTTCTTTGCATTGTTTTATAATGTTATGTTTAATTTAATGATATCATTTAACAGTTACAAATATCTGTTTTGGTGGGTGATTAACATTTAAAATAAATGATGAAACCAATCATCTTTGCAGTAAGTACACATAAAAGACATAAGTCAGTCAAAGGTATCTCCATCTTACAAAACAAAACATAGATATTAGCTGTAACAATCAATTGCCTAATCAGTGACCAAATGAAATGGCAATGTAACCAATACTTAGATTTATGTATGAATAACTACTCTGCCACAAAATTTAAACCTTTTTTTTCAATAACATATTTAAGAAAGCTATTGTTATCACTTAAAAGGTGTTGCATTATTTAAGCTGTAATTTAAGTAGATCCCATATAATCATTTCATTCAGATTGACAAAACAAAATAATTTTAAAATAGTTTATTGTATAATTTTTTTTTGCTTTCAGCGATTGTCAAAAATGATTGTGTAGCAACTTTCCCCTGACAACGACCTCAGTATTGCAGTCAGAGAGTGATGGTACCTCACCATGCAGGGTCCAGTTAAGGCAAAAGAAGAGCACTAAAAGGGATTTTCATCTCAATATAATAACTGTAATTTCTTGAAACATAAACTCACTTTATTAACTGTGCTCTTTATTATGTCAAATATCAGTGATACAATAATGTGTGTTGTATTTAGGGATTTATTTCTTAACGAGATGTCTAAGAGTAAATGATTTTATTTTATTGACTGTCAGTATATATTTCTTTGCTTATATAACAATGCATCTGCTGTTTAGGGCCAAACAAAAAGTAAGGTTTCTCAGAACATGTTAAATTTAATGAATGAGGGCGGGTGGATTTTTCTTTTTTATACCACTCATTTTAATTTTTTGTTATCATGATTTAGATACCAAAATATGTATATAAACTCACATTTTAATGAGGGAAATACCCATTTACCATAACTTGTGCTTTCGGAAAATATCAAGAAATATTTTGACATTGAGAAACTGGAGTCACTTTACAGCGTTTGTTTTAATACTTTTTTTGCCTCACTGGGTATTTGAAAAACAGCATTGATTTTTTTCATTAAAAACAAAGCCAGAAATCGAAAACCAAAGCAGGCCTACGTTTCCAGTATCTTGTTATGAGGGCATAGAACACCATAATCGTTGTTATTATAAAAATTATTATTATGGAAAAAAAAACAACATTAATAGGGTCAAAAACAAGCCTCCATATTTAAACAAAATAATGTTTGAAGCGCAGATGTTGCAACCAGCCCTATAGCCTGGATTATTAGAAATGTTCTGTGCACAACTGACTGACTTCCAGTTAACATTACATCTTGGATTGATTTAAAGGTTTCTTGACACTCTGGTCTTATTCCATATTAAAGATTGTTCTTTTCTCCATTGTGCTCTCAAAAAGGGTGTTAAATGCATGTGCCTAAGGTGTGGTCCCAGATTAGCCTGTGCAGTTTGCACAGGCTAATCAGGGATGTCACTTTCCGCTTTTATGATATTTTATGTTTGCGGAAAGTGTTGTCCCTGATTAGCCTGTGCGGACTGCACCAGCTTATCTGGGACGACACTTTACGCACATGCATTTAACCCCCTGTTCACAGAGCGAGACTCAAATGTTCACGGACCCCCCCCCCCCCCCCCCCCCCCCCCCCCCCCCCCCCCCCCCCCCCCCCCCCCCCCCCCCCCCCCCCCCCCCCCCCCCCCCCCCCCCCCCCCACCCCCCCCCCCCCCCCCCCCCCCCCCCCCCCCCCCCCCCCCCCCCCCCCCCCCCCCCCCCCCCCCCC
>VMBQ01008780.1:0-35453 GCA_007657795.1 Dreissena rostriformis
TGCGCATTAAATGCGCATTTAGTGCACTTTTTCGAGAAGGGTTATAGCTTTTAATAAGTAATAGTGATGAATGCATGTTATAGCTTTTAACAAATAATAGTGCGGAATGGATGTTATAGCTTTAAATAAGTAATGGTGCGGAATGCATGTTATAGCTTTTAATAAATAACAGTTCGGAATGGATGTTATAGCTTAAAATAAGTAATGGTGCGGAATGCATGTTATAGCTTTTAATAAATAACAGTGCGGAATGCATGTTATAGCTTTTAATAAGTTATAGTGATGAATGCATGTTATAGCTTTTAGCAAATAATAGTGCGGAATGCATGTTATAGCTTTTAATTAATAAAAGTGATGAATGGGTGTTATAGCATTTAATAAGTTATAGTGCTGAATGCATGTTATAGCTTTTAATAAATAATAGTGCGGAATGCATGTTATTGCTTTTAATAATAATAGTGTGGAATGCATGTTATAGTTTTTAATAAGTAATAGTGCGGAATGCATGCTATAGCTTGTAATAAGTATTGGTGCTTAATGCATTTTATAGCTGTTAATAAATAATAGTGCGGAATGCATGTTATAGCTTTTAATAAGTAATAGTGCTGATTGGGTGTTGTAGCTTTTAATAAGTAATAGTGATGAATGCATGTTATACCTTTTAATAAGTAATAGTGCAGAATGCATGTTATAGCTTTTAACAAATAATGGTGCTGAATGCATGTTATAGATTTTAATTAATAATAGTGCGGAGTGCATGTTATAGCTTTGCATGTGCAAAATACGTGAATGCATGTTATAGCTTTTAACAAATAATGGGGCTGAATGCATGTTATAGCTTTTAATTAATAATAGTGCAGAATGCATGTTATAGCTTTTAACAAATAATGGTGCTGAATGCATGTTATAGCTTTTAATTAATAATAGTGCAGAGTGCATGTTATAGCTTTGCATGTGCAAAAGACATGAATGCATGTTATAGCTTTTCATGTGCAAAAGACGTGAATGCATGTTATAGCTTTGCATATCATATGTCATAGCTATACCTATGTCATGCCTTTAAATGGATGTTATAGCTATGAGTATGTCATAGCACTGAACGCTGATTGCATGTCATAGGTATGCGCATCTTGCGGCTATAAATGTGGGTTATACATGTAGCTATTGTCAGGGAAGGAGATTTGTCAGGCCCCATAACATTCAGTCTTTGACTAAATCACGTATATTTAACAATGGACATAAATGCTCAAAAGACTTAATCATATATATTTTGCCAATGGAAATAAATGCTAAAAAGTTACAAGCATGTTCACTGGCTAGTATTTTGGGCTTAGACTGAGTTTTGGACTAAGAGGGTACATAGTTTTATCCCTTTTCCACTCAGAAGCAAATAATAAATGGCTATAAGCAAACAGCATAAAACCATAACAGCTTGCTTGGAACTCGCAGTCTGTTCAAGTTTTTTTGCTGTATGCTGCTCATCAACATCTTAGGGTAGGAAACGAAGCCTTTAAATCTTGAATCTAGTAAGAAAAGACTTTAAAGTTAATTGATTTTCTAAGGAACTACAAAAACATCAAAGTGTGTATCTGAGTTGTAAAGGATTAAGTCAATTTGTTATTGCTATTGAAGGTGAATGTGTCTCGCTGTCACTACCTTGTGGACCTGGACCTGCCTACAGAGTCACAATACGAGCCTCGGTACTCACAGGACACTGAGGACTGGTCTGTAGTGGTCTCCATACCATTCCTCAACGCAGCAAGGTCAGTTTTTTGTGGGGTTTGATCCTCTGTACAGGCTTAAGACTTCTGTTCATTGTTTTTCGCAAACGTGAGATTTGCCGAATCCTTATATAAAAGACCCAGACAGTTGCCCAAAATTAGCCCACTCCTTATTTTCAAGACCCTTATTGTTCCTTTAAATTACAAGCCACATTTACCCTCACTGAGTTAAAAGAATAATTCAATCATAGTTGTGATAACCGTTATCATTCTTGTTTAAATAAGATTGAAAAAAGCAGAAAAAGTGTAGCAACGTATGTGTCGCGTTCTGAGAAAACTGGGCAAAATGCTTGTGCGTAAATTGTCATCCCAGATTAGCCTGTGCAGTCCGCACAGGCTAATCAGGGACGACAATTTCCGCTTTTATGGAATATTTCGTTTAAATGATGTCTCTTCTTGGCGAAAATCCAGTTTAGACGGAAAGTGTCGTCCCTGATTAGCCTGTGCAGACTGCACAGGCTAATCTGGGATGACACTTTACGCACATGCATTATGCCCAGTTTTCTCAGAACACGACACAAATTCAAAATACTTCCAATTATATGAGCCTTGTTCTGTGAAAATTGGGCTTAATGCATGTGTGTAGAGGGTCTTCCAGATAAGCCTGTGCAGTCCGTACAGGCTAATCATGGACGACACTTTCCCCCTAAACTGGATTTTGGCTGAGAAGAAACTTCCTTCAAACAAAAATACTATAAACGCGGAAAGTGTCCTCTGCAAAGGCTTATCTGGGACGACACTTTACGCAATACATTAAGCCCGGTTTTTCCAGAACGAGGCTCACATAATCACGATTCCAATTACTTCCACTTGGTATTATCAGCAAATCCTGGCTATTGGCTGGGTCATAAAATTCTGGAAATAGTCATGCCAATAGAGATCTGAGAATACAATAATTCTTTTTTAAGACTTTAATTTGCATTTAATTGAATTTTGGTAAATACTGTAAAATCATTTAAATATTCGTTGCCATGGCATTTCGTGGTTTGAAAAAAATGACTATTTCATGAACATGTAAATTCTAGGATTTCTGATTTTTGAAAAAAAAGGAGGAATAGTCATCTGTCATTTTCCGATGTGTTTATTATTTTGTGGACCAGTTAACCCACAATATAATCGAAAATTAATGTTTCACGAATAATAATGATTTTACAGTATGTGATTCCGGCTAGGATGTCTGTGACATAATAAGGAGGAGGAGAAAAACAGTCTTGAAATATTTTATTCTGGATACCAGTCTAATAAGTACCATAAATGTTCATTTCCTTTTTGCAATTAAAACATAAATCAGTAATTCTCAATTTTAATTGCTTTATACATAATACCATTTGGATAATAGGTATAAACTGTTCATAAATACGGGTAGTATGTCATGACCCGTCTATTGCAAACATTGTGTTGTTTCAGGTCACATCGGGTGTTTCGTGCATTTTACATTCCATTTGTATCTAGTCAGTATTGTGTTTACGAAAATTACAATCTTCTGAAGACCAAGCGAACAAAGAAGCCAGGCAAGCAGAGAACCAACAGCTAACCTCAGCAACATATCTAGTTGTTCATATGCAAGTCATAGTCAGATCATATTGTCAGATATATCCATTTAGTACCCACAGTACCCTTTCTTCATTTTGACCTTGTTATTGACTTACTTTTTGACTTATACTCAAGGTCATAAGGTCCAAATTCTTGGTTAACACAAAATGACATGTTAAGTCGAACATTAATACTGCTTGCTACAAATCTTTGATACTTGCAATGTTAGATAACATGTATGTTATCTATGAACACTCTCAACATAGGCACTTCACCTGACCTCATTTTGACCTTGACATTGACCTTCTTTTGGACTTTTTCAGAAGGTTGAATTTCTAAGCCCAAAATGACCGTTTATTTATTTTCGACTTTTTCACAAGGTCAAATTTCTTAGCCCAAGATGACCGTTTATTTAACATCAATTATGCTTACTTAAAGGCTTTTATAGTCCCATTCAACACTCAGCACACTCAGATCACCTGACCTCATTGTGACCTTGACATTTACATAATGTTGGACCAAGATTTATTCAAATGGGCCAATGAATAAATACAAACAAGGCTTCCATCGGGGACCATCAGTGTTTATAAATGCAGCATCTTGTTTTTTCCTTGAATAGTTCATAACTATACAGGATCTTTTTTTAAAGTCAACAGTTTTGTTGAAAGCGTTATGTGGGATAGAGTATTTTCCTTCCTCTGAGATGCTTTTGTGCATGAGAAGTTAAAAAACGACAGCATTACAGTGTGTGTATTATCGCATTTTCTGTACAGTATTCAAGTTTAAAAAGCTTTCAAAGATTTTCTCTGCTGAAAATTGAGTTTTTTTTTTGTAAAATGGGAAACAGTGCACAGAATTAACTGGATATAACAATGGAAAGAATTTCAGCAGTTAATTTATGCAAACAGATTTTCAAGATATTGCTTGAGAGCTATAACATGATTTTACATGTATTGGTGATATATGAGAATCATGTTCAATAAACATTGTTAAGATGAAAATGTTATTTTGTATGGAATGAGTTACAAAATGTAAAATTATTTTTTCCAATTATAATGTGACCATAAGTGTATTTATTTAAAAGACTGTTTTTCCATTAATAAATAATGTGTTCTCATACAGTGCCATCCAACTATTTTAAGCTTACCTATGCAGTGCTGCAAAGGTCACCAGAGTTTAAAATATATGCAATCATTTTAACTTAATAAATCTTTTTACATAAAACGGCAAGGTTCAGGAGTTATATATTTAGTGCGTAATATCATATAGCGGTCTTTTCGAAACTTACCACATCCACGGGATCATGTAATTTATATTGACTTACGTAGAAAATAACTTTTAAAATCCTCTTCTCTGAAACTGCAAAGGCTAGAAGTGTAATATTTGGTATGTAACATGGTATAATGGTATTGTGGTACATGGTCACAAGACTTATATAGACGTGAAGTAAATTACTCTAAAACTCTTCTTCTATGCAATCGCAAGGGTTGTTATTCTTTAGGAACAGTCACTCCATGAACTTTAAACTTTAGTTTAAATCATTTTTTTAGCTCTATTGCATCGAAAGCCTAAGGCTTATTTTAAACGCCCTCGAGTCCGTTTCCTGGGACTAGAACCAGTACTTGGTGGTGTCTTTTTGGGGAGATCTAAAGAATGCTCCAACTGTGGGGATCGAACCCGTGACCCCCCGATCGCTAGGCGGACACCATATTCACTACGCCACGGCGACATCAACAGTACATTTGCTAGTGTTTGGTATTGTATCCATCAAAGATCTATCAATGTTTATTGATAAATCTTTGTCTCCGTAAGTATATTATATACGTGTTGATGTTATGCAATAAGTAGAATACATTGTAATTTACTACGTATTTCATGTATGTGGAATGTAGTCAATATTATGATTGTTGTGCCTTTTTATTGTTAAACGTATTAAACTAGTTTTGTTCATGTCCGATGGCGATAGAAATGATATGAAATAAACTGTACAAACATATTATTTTTGTTCCTAACACGTCTCCAGCCAGGACTCGCAACAGTGTCTGCAATTTATATCTATGCATATGAATTTTCTTCAGACATATTCTCTGTATCGTTTACAAATCAACATTTGTTTGGTAACTTTATGCAAAAATAACGGTATAATGGTATATCAGTATTTTCAAAAATGATCATTGGATGATTTTAAAATTTCTGTCTAACTTATGATGTGTAGCAAAACGTAATTAATGTCAGTTATTGGATAAACTGCAAGGCCCTTATACAATTCAGTACATTTTGTAATTTTCACTATATACCGCCAGTAATGTGTTCATTGACAATGTGTAACTGATGGTTTTTTACCACTTCAATGATTGCTACTTTACAATGTACATGTATAACTGATGGTTTATACCACTTTAGTAATTTGTCACTTGGCAATGTATAACTGTCGGTCTTTACCACTAAAGTGATTTGCTACTTGACAATTTATAACTGATGGTTTCTGTCACTTCAGTTATTGGTTGCTTGACAATGTATACCTGACGATTTCTGCCTCTTCAGTGATGTGTTAGTTGACAATATATAACTGACGGTCTCTACCACTTCAGTGATTTGTTACTTAACATGTATAACTGACGGTTTCTACCACTGCAGTGATGTGTTACTTGACACTGTTACAATGTATAACTGATGGTTTCTACCATTTCAGCGATGTGTTACCTGCCAATTTATAACTTGACGGTTTCTACCTCTTCAGTGATTTGTTACTTGACAATGTATAACTGACGGTTTCTACCACTTTAGTAATTTGTTACTTGACAATTTATAACTGATGGTTTCTTCTATTTCAGTGATTTGTCACTTGCCAATTTATAACTGACGGTTTTTACCTCTTCAGTGATTTGTCACTTGACAATGTATAACTGTCGGTTTCTACCATTTCAGTGATTTGTTACTTGACAATGTATAACTGAAGGTTTCTTCTATTTCAGTGATTTGTCACTTGCCAATATATAATTGACGGTTTTTACCTCTTCAGTGATTTGTCACTTGACAATGTATAACTGACGGTTTCTACCACTTTAGTAATTTGTTACTTGACAATTTATAACTGATGGTTTCTTCTATTTCAGTGATTTGTCACTTGCCAATTTATAACTGACGGTTTTTACCTCTTCAGTGATTTGTCACTTGACAATGTATAACTGTCGGTTTCTACCATTTCAGTGATTTGTTACTTGACAATGTATAACTGAAGGTTTCTTCTATTTCAGTGATTTGTCACTTGCCAATATATAATTGACGGTTTTTACCTCTTCAGTGATTTGTCACTTGACAATGTATAACTGACGGTTTCTACCACTTTAGTAATTTGTTACTTGACAATTTATAACTGATGGTTTCTTCTATTTCAGTGATTTGTCACTTGCCAATTTATAACTGACGGTTTTTACCTCTTCAGTGATTTGTCACTTGACAATGTATAACTGTCGGTTTCTACCATTTCAGTGATTTGTTACTTGACAATGTATAACTGAAGGTTTCTTCTATTTCAGTGATTTGTCACTTGCCAATATATAATTGACGGTTTTTACCTCTTCAGTGATTTGTCACTTGACAATGTATAACTGACGGTTTCTACCACTTTAGTAATTTGTTACTTGACAATTTATAACTGATGGTTTCTTCTATTTCAGTGATTTGTCACTTGCCAATTTATAACTGACGGTTTTTACCTCTTCAGTGATTTGTCACTTGACAATGTATAACTGTCGGTTTCTACCATTTCAGTGATTTGTTACTTGACAATGTATAACTGAAGGTTTCTTCTATTTCAGTGATTTGTCACTTGCCAATATATAATTGACGGTTTTTACCTCTTCAGTGATTTGTCACTTGACAATGTATAACTGACGGTTTCTACCACTTTAGTAATTTGTTACTTGACAATTTATAACTGATGGTTTCTTCTATTTCAGTGATTTGTCACTTGCCAATTTATAACTGACGGTTTTTACCTCTTCAGTGATTTGTCACTTGACAATGTATAACTGTCGGTTTCTACCATTTCAGTGATTTGTTACTTGACAATGTATAACTGAAGGTTTCTTCTATTTCAGTGATTTGTCACTTGCCAATATATAATTGACGGTTTTTACCTCTTCAGTGATTTGTCACTTGACAATGTATAACTGACGGTTTCTACCACTTTAGTAATTTGTTACTTGACAATTTATAACTGATGGTTTCTTCTATTTCAGTGATTTGTCACTTGCCAATTTATAACTGACGGTTTTTACCTCTTCAGTGATTTGTCACTTGACAATGTATAACTGTCGGTTTCTACCATTTCAGTGATTTGTTACTTGACAATGTATAACTGAAGGTTTCTTCTATTTCAGTGATTTGTCACTTGCCAATATATAATTGACGGTTTTTACCTCTTCAGTGATTTGTCACTTGACAATGTATAACTGACGGTTTCTACCACTTTAGTAATTTGTTACTTGACAATTTATAACTGATGGTTTCTTCTATTTCAGTGATTTGTCACTTGCCAATTTATAACTGACGGTTTTTACCTCTTCAGTGATTTGTCACTTGACAATGTATAACTGTCGGTTTCTACCATTTCAGTGATTTGTTACTTGACAATGTATAACTGAAGGTTTCTTCTATTTCAGTGATTTGTCACTTGCCAATATATAATTGACGGTTTTTACCTCTTCAGTGATTTGTCACTTGACAATGTATAACTGACGGTTTCTACCACTTTAGTAATTTGTTACTTGACAATTTATAACTGATGGTTTCTTCTATTTCAGTGATTTGTCACTTGCCAATTTATAACTGACGGTTTTTACCTCTTCAGTGATTTGTCACTTGACAATGTATAACTGTCGGTTTCTACCATTTCAGTGATTTGTTACTTGACAATGTATAACTGAAGGTTTCTTCTATTTCAGTGATTTGTCACTTGCCAATATATAATTGACGGTTTTTACCTCTTCAGTGATTTGTCACTTGACAATGTATAACTGACGGTTTCTACCACTTTAGTAATTTGTTACTTGACAATTTATAACTGATGGTTTCTTCTATTTCAGTGATTTGTCACTTGCCAATTTATAACTGACGGTTTTTACCTCTTCAGTGATTTGTCACTTGACAATGTATAACTGTCGGTTTCTACCATTTCAGTGATTTGTTACTTGACAATGTATAACTGAAGGTTTCTTCTATTTCAGTGATTTGTCACTTGCCAATATATAATTGACGGTTTTTACCTCTTCAGTGATTTGTCACTTGACAATGTNCCACTTTACACCTAAGCAGATTAAGAACTATGGCAATAGAAGCATATAAAATCATATTCAAATTATCTCCACCATATTTTCACAACATCATGAAAATTAAAACTCATCATATTCTTTCCGATACAGTAACACAGCTGAAGTCCCCCATATCAGAACAGAATCATACAGTAGGAAAAGCTTCAGTTTCGAGGCCGCCCAGGTTTGAAACAGCCTCCCAAACACTATCCGCTGCGCGGAAAACTACAGAGAGTTTGTGAGACTGATCAGGACTTGGTGCGGTCCCAGTTGTATATGCTCCCTTTGTTCTTAATGTCTTTGTCAATTCTTACTTTGCCCCTTTATGTTACAGCCCATGCATTCTATTATCATTTCCTTTGATTTCTTTTTTTTCCATGTTAAATCTTGCTTGTCTGCATGAATTCATTGTCAATCAGTTACCTCAGACCTTGTATAACGTGATAGGTGTTTTTAGAAATAGTTTAATCGTAGGTTTTTGCCCCTTTTCCTGCTTCAGTGTCTTAAAATAGTTTTTCTCTTATTGACGTTTTTTAACAGATCAACTCTGGTGTATATGTCTGACAGTGAATTTCCATGTTTTTTTTTCTGCATGCTTGTTTTACTATGTGTGTGTGTATAAACAGATGGTATTTATAATACTGTAAGTCTCTGCTCCCCATGCGTGTGTACATAACTTTGCTTTGTGTTAATATATTAGTATGCCCAGGTATATATTTATACCTGGTCTAAGTCTTATTTATCCATTTAAATACTATGGACAATTACTTTTAATAATGACTTTGTTCTTAGCAATCATTTTATATTTCTATAAATTATATATGATCATCTGCATTTCTTTTTTATCTAGGTGTTTGTTTTATCTTGATACGAACTCATAAATGTCGAAATAAACCCACTCGATACGGACTGATAGGGAGGGATGCACTCTAGTTCTCCTTGAATGCTTTGAGCTTTTTAAAGTAGCGGGGAGTTGGATATTACAACCAGGATACGGACGTATGTAGGTCAAATGATGTTTCAGTGTGTTCGGTTTTCTACAGATACTAATAGGATAACGGACTTACGAAAACAAGGCTGATAGTAAAAAACAATAATTCTGTAATTGTCGACATACATCTGGTGCGCTCAATACGTGAGTATAAACTTGTATGTGCTTCGCTCTGGGAAAACGAGGCTTAATGCATGTACGTAATCATCCGGAAAGTGTCGTTCCATATTAGCCTGTGTGGACTGCGTAGGCTAATCTGGAACGACACTTTCCGTCAAAGCTATATTTTTGCTAAGAAGAGACTGTCTAAAAACGAAAACTACCTTAAACGCGGAAAATGTCGTCTCAGATTAGCCTGTGCATACTGCACAGGCTTATCTGAGACGACACTTAACGCACATGTGTTAAGTCCCGTTTTCTCAGATGGCGGGTCATATGCATTGTGAAGTTTTACTTCAGTAATTTTCATGTTATTTTATACTAAAAATAAATAAACACCGACGGTGATGTTGATGACGATTTTTTGTTACATTAACTGTTGTCAAAAATATGTATATGTATGGACATTTTAAGACCTTGTTGATTAATCACAGCATAATCATGCTATAACACAGTTGGAGGTTTTAAAAATCTGATTTAATTAATCGGTGTAAAACTAAGCAAATTACAAAGAAGCAGCGTGATTTACCCCTTTATCTATTAGTACATGTTGACGTCAACCATAATACGTCAGTGTTAACAAGTATCCTTAAAGTGTCACATATTGTCGTATACTAGTATATCAATGGAAATTTGTCTTTCGGGGTATTAACTTGACATATTGAAGCATACGTTAAGTACAGAGTAACAGAGTAACAAATAAAGTACAGCGCAAATAAAATGTAAATGCGTTTCTCCTATCTGGATTCGATCCCGGATATTCTGGGCCAAAAGATTAGCGCCTTAAATACTTTGCCAATATGGCATGCAATTGCCCACTGTTTTTAACCAGGTTTTCCGAAGTAAAAAACTGGTTATTAGATTGGCGAATGCGGGCGGGCTGGCTGGCGGGATGGCTGGCGGGCGGGCGGAACAAGCTTGTGTCCGCTCTCTATTTCAAGTTTTTTTTTCATCCTTCAAACTTGGTCAGAAGTTGTATCTAGATGATGTCTAGGACAAGTTTGAATATGGGTCATGCCGGGTGAAAAACTAGGTCATGGGGTCACTTAGTGCGTTTTTGAAATTGAAAACCTGGATTTGTGACAATTTTGTCCCTTGTTGTTGTTGTTTTCGGGGGTTGTGGTAATGTTGTTGTTTTTGTGTGTAATGTGATTGTATTGGGGTTTTCTAATTAACATTACAAATATTAAATTCAGATAAAGCAAATACGACGTAAACTGGATAAGATCTCAACAATCAATTATCATCTTGATACACTAAGTATTTCTAAACTTTATATTTTGACGAGCAATCATGTCTTGTCAATAGGTTAACAACACATCAAATAAGCAGACCAAAGTCTCAATCTATTGATTGCTATCGTGAGTTCAATAGACTCAATTACAGCGGTTAGCCTCCAATTCCCGCATATCCCAAGTTAAAGTTTCGCGATTAAAACAAAACAATACTGCCACTGTCAAAACTTAATCTCTGTGTGTGGCCAAAAAGGAACGAGCTTCTGCGTGATACACTTCGTTTATTGGCGCGTTATTATCCTGCCATCGGCGTGGCATGTTGTTCGAAGTAGCGATTGCGTTAATTGGCAGTATATCGAGCACTAGGAATGAAATGTTTAAGATTTTTTTTCCGTGAAAAAATGCATTTAATTGATTTAAAAAGAGATTCAGGTTAACCTTTTCTATAAAATGTAACCGGTTAACCGATCGTACAGTAGGTTCACCGGTTAACCTGTTGCATCCATAGTTTATATTGTTGTCGAGGATAAATGTGTTTGTTTCGGGGGATGAGGGAATGTTGTTTTGTGGTTTAATGTTGTTGTTTCGGGGGAAATATATTGTTGTTTCGTGGATGAATGTTGTTGTTTCGTGGATGAATGTTGTTGTTTCGTGGATGATTGTTGTTGTTTCTCGGATGAATGTTGTTGTTTCTCGGATGAATGTTGTTGTTTCGTGCATGAATGTTGTTGTTTCGGGGATGAATATTGTTTTGTTTTTCGGTGGATAATTGTGTTGTTTCAGTGGGTAATGTTGATGTTAAGGGGTTATCAGGGACGACACTTTCGCCTTGACTGGATTTTTTGATAGGAAGAACCTTTTTTAACGAAAACATCCATAAAAGCGGGAAGTGTCGTCCCTGATTAGCCTGTGCGAAAGGCACAGACTGAGCTTGGGCGACAGTGAACGCACATGCATTAAGACCCGTTTTCCCAGAGCGAGACTCATATAATACATTTCATGCTCTATATCCTATTCTGATGTACTCATAAACAAATCGCTAGAGCATTTCGAGGATATAAATAACGCATTCAACTACCGTGAAATTATTAATGCTTTTACTTCAGTCTTGTTACAAATACCCGGTGGTTACGATCACCTTGTCGACCCGTATTCAATCCTCGCTACCGGCGCACGTGAGCTCGGTTGGTGGTCACCGTACCCCATCTGCACCTCACAGCACAGGACCACACCCACCTTGAAAATCTTACAGTTAAGAAACTAAATAGCTGAAACTTGCCGTTATAATTCGAAAGGGGTGCTGAGTCACATTCCGGTTCACATGGTGCATCCTTCGATACAAACTCATAAATGTCGAAATAAACGACCTCGTTACGGGCTGATAGGGAGGGATACAATCTTGTTATTCTTGAATGCTTTGAGCTTTTTAAAGTAGCGGGGAGATGGATTATTGCAACCAGGATACGGACGTATGTAGGTCAAATGATGTTCAGAGTGTTCGGTTTTCTACATATACTGATAGAATTACGGACGTACGAAAACAAGGCTGATAGTAAAAAAACAAATCATTCTATAATTGTCGACATATATCTGGTGCGCTCAATATGTGAGTATAAACTTATATGTGCCTCGCTCTGGGAAAACGAGGCTTAATGCATGTTTGTAATCGTCCGGAAAGTGTCGTTCCAGATTAACCTGTGTGAACTGCGTAGGCTGATCTGGAACGACACTTTCCGTCAAAGCTATATTTTCGCTAAGAAGAGGCTGTCTAAGAACAAAAACTACCATAAACGCGGAAAGTGTCGTCTCAGATGAGCCTGTGCATACTGCACCGGCTTATCTGAGACGACACTTAACGCACATGTGTTAAGTCCCGTTTTCTCAGATGGCGGGTCATATACATTGTGAAGTTTTACTTTAGTAAATTTCATGTTATTTTATACTAAAAAAAAGACACACGGTTGGAGGTTTTAAAAATCTGTTTTTATTCGTTGGTGTAAAACTAAGCAAATAACTAACAAGCAGCGTGATTTACCCCTTTATCTGTAAGTAAATGTCGACGTCAACCATAATACGTCAGTGTTAACAAGAATCCTTAAAGTGTCACATAATTTTGTATAAAAGTATATCAATGGAAATTTGTCTTTCGGAGTATTAACTTATTAACTTAAAGCATACGAACTGAAACGTAAAGTACAGAGTAACAAATAAAGTACAACGCAAATAAAATGTAAATGCGTTTCTCCCACCTGGATTCGATCCCGGGTATTCTGAGTCAAAAGATAAGCGCCTTAAATACTTCGCCAATATTTCATGCAATTGCCCACTGTTTGTTGTTTCCGGGGGTGGGGGTAATGTTGTAGTTTTTGTGTGTAATGTGATTGTTTTGTGGTTTTCAAATTAACAGTACACATATTAAATTCAGATAACGCAAATTATAATACGACGTAAACCGGATAAGATCTCAACAAACAATAATCATATTGATACACTAAGTATTTCTAAACTGTATATTTTGACGAGCAATCAGTCTTGTCAATAGGTTAACAAAACATTAAATAAGCAGACCTAAGCAATCTATTGATTGCTATCGTGAGTTCAATAGACTCAGTTACAGCGGTTAGCCTCCAATTCCCGCATATCCCAAGTTAAAGTTTCGCGATTAAAACAAAACAATGCTGCAAATTGTCAAAACTTAATCTCTGTGTGTAACCATAAAGGAACGAGCTTCTGTGTGATTGACTTCGTTTATTGGCAAGTTATTATCCTGTCATCGGCGTGGCATGTTGTTCGAAGTAGCGATTGCGTTAATTGGCAGTATATCGAGCACTAGGAATGAAATGTTTAAGATTTTTTTTCAGTGAAAAAATGCATTTAATTGATTTAAAAAGAGATTCAGGTTAACCTTTTCTATAAAATGTAACCGGTTAACCGATCGTACAGTAGGTTCACCGGTTAACCTGTTGCATCCATAGTTTATATTGTTGTCGAGGATAAATGTTTTTGTTTCGGGGGATGAGGGAATGTTGTTTTGTGGTTTAATGTTGTTGTTTCGGGGGAAATATAGTGTTGTTTCGTGGATGAATGTTGTTGTTTCGTGGATGATTGTTGTTGTTTCGAGGATGAATGTTGTTGTTTCTCGGATGAATGTTGTTGTTTCGGGGATGAATATTGTTTTTTTTCGGTAGGTAATTGTGTTGTTTCAGCGGGTAATGTTGATGTTAAGGGGTTAACGGGTTGAATAATGATGTTTCGGTGGGTAATTTTGATGATAAGGGGGTTAACTGAGTGAATAATGATGTTTCGGTGGGTAAATGTTATTATTAAGGGGGTTCACGGGGTGAATAATGATGTTTTGGTGGGTAAATGTTATTGTCTTGTAAGTATTTGAGGTCTTTAAAATACTTGTGATACTATGGCTGCAGTTTTTACTTTAGTTTTTAGTTGTATGTTGTTTGTTTTTATTCAGCACTTTTGACGTTAGCAACAAAACTTCCAAAATCATTCCATCGCTTCGCTTTATAATGTTTACAATTTCATATCAAGATTACCGGTTCTATTTAACAAAACAGTTTATCCTGGAGAATTTAAAGTTCCGGTATATCTGATGACCGTAATGTAACGTGTTATTTCGCTCTATTTCATACAAAAGAGTTTGTTTGTCGTTTTGTATGACAACAATTGGAACATTGAGATATCGCCATTTTATCTGCGAAATGGTGCCTTTAAACGGTCGTTGTATTAGATAACCGCAAAGTTTTGTGTCACGTCCACAATGAAGACAGCATATTTAAATAAATGTTAATACAAATGCTAATACTGTTCGATATAAGGTCGGGCAATGGTAAATGTAGTCGTCTAGATAGTCGACCAGCTTCGTGCTTATATTTTGGTTTACGTAGGCTATTTTGTTGTTATCTCATATTGTTAATTGTTATGTCCCAGAACACAGGAGCTGAGGAAATAAACACAAACTGTACGCGTTAGTACTTTTTGTGTGCTTAATTTTTCGTAAATACTGTCTTGTTGTTATTTTTATTTCATAGGTGATATAAGCGTTGTTTAAAAATCTTTAAACATATTGTATTTCCAAAATAAAAAAAAACATTGTTATAAGTGTATACGTAGGGAACATATATACCGGGTACATATTGGGAAAAGGGGATAGACCTAAAGTTCTGCAACATAATCGAGGGTCTTTCTCTTGGGATAGTAAGATTGGTGATGATGAAGATGATAAATTGAAGGTGTTGTTTTCGTTGTTTAAAGTGGGCTTCCCGTAAAGGAGCTGCTCACAATTCAGGGGATGACATGATCGGAGTACAGTAAAAGCGTGTCAAGTGCAAAAGGTAAGTAGGGCATTGAAATAAGTAACACAGGAGAGTGTTTGCTAAATGGTTTTGAAATAAGTCGGAGTTTAGGCCACTGCAATTAATTCCTTAACGGGAATGTACAATTGATTTATTCTATCTCGAATGGATAAGTACTGGGGATTATCGACGCCTAAATAAATAATTGTTTCAATGAAGCTTTAAATTTCGAAACAGCGTCAATGTTTTCGATATCAAGATGTAATGAATTCCATAGATTAATGTCAGATGATAACAACGAGCGTGAATGAAGAAACGTTCTTCTTCATAAAATAAAGTACTCTGCCATTCTTAGATTCCGAGATGACTGTTCATAAACTGTTTGTGAAAGAAGGTGAATAACGTAATTGTGACACTGGCCGTTGTGAATTTTGTAGATATTAATTAATTTAAGATAACTTCTTTGTTAGTCAAGACTTGGCCATTTAACTTCAGTATAAAGATTTTTAAGCGAGACGGATCTGGTTAGGCATGTGACAAAATGCGCAGTTTCATTTGGGATTTTTCTAATAATTCCTTGTCATACATTGTTCAACCGTCCTATACAATGCACGCGTATTATATTCATGGGTGCATATGGGTGAAGTATATTTGGTTAAGACATCTTCTTGAGAGTTTGTACAAGATGTTTGTGATTATCAACGAATGTAACTGGTATATTACTAATCTTTTAATAAGAAAAGTAACATTCTTTTGTGTTAAAAATTAAATTGCTTAAGTTTTCTTCGGATTAAAATCAATAAGCCATCGTTTTGCCCAAATATTAATAAGGCATGGTTCATGATTCAAAATTCCCTCAAGACTAGCTTATGTAAATGTAGTACATGATAAGGAAGTATCGTCAGCAAACAAACGGGTAATGCTGACAAGAATGTCTACAATATCATTAACCCAGTTATGCCTAGCGTCTAGAAAAAAGGCCTAAGCAAACAGCGTAGACCCAGATGAGACGCCGCATGATGCGGCGTCACATCAGGGTCTGCGCTGTTTGCTTATAGGAATTTCTGTAAGAAATATTCTAAATATAGAAATAAATATACTAGACATCCCTAATTTTGGAAATAAATTGATCCAATTTAGAAGGATGGGAGCGTCCACTAGGCATAAATGGGTTAACATAAATCAGGAAAAACAACGGTCCTTATACTGAACACTGAGTGAAACCGGCATTTACTTGTAATGACTGAGACTTTTCTGATTCAACAAATACTTTTTAAAACGGTTAGACAAGTAACTATATTTACATTATATAAAGTTCCCACTTATGCCATTTCGTTTCAGTTTGAATAGAATACCTTGATGCCAAACTCTGTCAAAGGCCTTGGATATATCGCACAATATCATGCAATTAAGTTTCTCGACGGCAATATATTAAGCTATTTGATCAAATATATCAATCAGTTGACGGACGGTCATATGAGCTGACATATTTGACAGTACTGTTGAGTCTCAGCTATACATGAAATTATTATAATTATCCGTGCTTGAAAAATATGAGTAAAAAACATGAGTATGACTAGTTGAATTCGAAAGAGAATATGCTTTTTAAATAATCATACATGTATACATATTTTGAAGCGTTATCGAAAACAAATACATTTACATTTATTATATCTTCAAACGGTACTTTTCATTAATGTTCGAATCCACCATTGTCGTTATTTATTATAAATCCGTTTCTGTTTTTAGTAGTTTGTCTCTAAATACACAATCCGTTTGAGTTCGACGACGGCATATACGTTACAATCTGAAATAACGTTCGCATAATTGTTGTTAATAAGAAAATAAACAACGAATTGTCCTTCTGAATAATGTATTTACAATATTTATGAATACGATTTGCAAACCATTCTTTTGTGAACAGAAATCATAACTAAAGCCAACATTATTACCAAAATAACCTTTTGCCTCAAAAGATTGTTTGTTTCACTAACCGAAACTTTTACATGTTGAGTTCTCGATAATGTTTGCTACATGCGATATTTTCTAAATTATTGAAATAAACTTTCCAGTATAATTATATCTCATTAATATATACTTCCCGAAGACCATGACGCAAACAGCAGCAGCAAAACCCGCTAACGACGTCGACAAGGGTTGGGCGTGGATAGTGCTTGTCGCGGTGTATTCTGGGATATTCCTTCTATCGACGTCAATATTCATGTGCGGCGTCATCTACTTCGCCCTTCTGACGTATTACGGCGAGAACGCTGCCAAGACGTCTGTCATCGGCTCTCTCAACTCTGGGCTGTTGAGTGTGCTGGGTAGAAAAACATGTGTTTGTTTTTCTCTTGTTTTATGCCACTCGTTTTCGAATTAATTTATATATATCCACTTTTTGAAATGTGATTATACACATGCGCACGCACAATTTTACTTAGTCTATTTTTAGCTTACATAAGCACAAAGTGTTTATTGTGATCTTTTAGGATACCGTGATATAGATCGTCTGGTAGTGCGTGTGGTGCATTCGTTAATTCTTTCTTCAAACGACTTCCCCTCCTTAACCCCTTGACAGAATTTTGCAAAACTTCACAGGCATTATCATTGGACGACCCTCTTTCAAAGCTGTTCAAATCGTTCTGGTCCATTACACATGGAGGTTGCCAGATCTAAAAGTATGATTTAAAAAAAACACTAAAAAACACTTAAACCACAAGGATCAGTGTTTTTAGAGTTGTGTAACATTGGCTTGTGGTCTTCTTTAAAGTTTGTTCAAATCCTGTCCCAAAGGTAATGTCAAAATTAACCCTACCAAAGGGTTAATTAAAAAAAAGTTTATGATAAAATCTGTAATTTATTCAAATACTTTCCCGAACCATTTCAAATATGTGTTATACAGAGTAAAACCTAGATAAAAGGCGCAGTTATTACACAAACATTACACAGTCTGCATTAATAATTTAGTTTCTCCATGTCTTAAATGAGCGACCTAGGGCCTTTAGGCCCTCTTGCTTGTGCTTACATTCAGTTTTGTAAGATCACTCAACATGGAACCCACTTTTTAAATGCTTAAATTAAATAGTATGCATTTGCCACTGCAGCATGTTATATCATAAAAGTAAACACATCCAAAGAACAAGTTATACTAATTGTATGCATATCCCGTGCTTTCATGGCCATATGTTTTGCTAGGTCCCCTTGGCTCTATAGTAATGGACACCTACTCCTGCCGCACGAGCATGTTGATTGGTGCAATCCTAGTGACGTCATCATACGTAGCTAGTGCTTTCGTACAAAACATGGATCTCCTGATTGTTATTTTCGGGGTTTTAGGAGGTACGTGGATTTTAGTTTCGTTAAAATTTAAAATCCTTTCAGGTAGCGCGTAACCTGCTGTAGCCTCCAGACTGTTTTGTCTTAAATTGCAAAAAAATTATGGTATGTATGCGCCATTCTAAAATTTCTACGATGATACATACCAATGGTATGTATCATTTTAGAAATTTTAGAATGGCGCATAAATAGATCGTGTCTGTTGATTGTTAAAATGCATATTACACGGGTATACAATCTAACATTTTTAATATAATTCATAATTTATAAAAGTGGTGACTTTTTCAGGTACGGGAAACGCCTTGGTTAGCGTCCCTCTTGTCGTCGTATTGGCGTACTACTTCGAGAAGCGGAAGAAGTTCGTGATCGCGCTCAGCCAGGCGGTGATCGGGCTCGCAATGTTTGTTGCTTCGCCCTTGACATTCTTTCTTCTGGACAGATATGCACTAAAGGGCATGTTTCTTATGACCGCTGGAATAACAGCTCAACTGTGTTTCATTGCACTGCTTTGCAGACCGAATTCCCGAGAACTACAGTTACAAAATGACAGAAACAATAAACGAAAAAACGATGGCAAAACCACAGGATGTCATAGTAATCAAATCGTCTGTTTCGACTTTTCCCTTTTGTTTAATGTCCCCTTCCTGTTATATTTATTCAGCACAACAGCCTGGAACTTTATGTTGTCCGTCTGTCTCATGCATTTGCCAAATTTCATGCTGACCAAAGGTAAAAGCGACGTGGATGTGACGTTAATTATGACAATATTCGGAATATGCAATACATCCGGACGATTTATATCGGCGATTAGCTTCGTCACAGACAAACTAGACTCATTACTAATACATATTTGCTGTCTAGGCATATCCGGTGCTCTAACCATATCATATCCTCTGTACGCAAGCATGGACGGAGCGGAGTTCGCCTTCGCTGTGGTAGCGGGGATTTTCACGGGCGGCTCAAACTCCCTGATGACTCCGATCACTCTGGACCTCGTCGGTGAGGACCGGATATCCGGCGCGCATGGCCTGGAGTACTTCTTCTGCGGGCTCGGCTTTATCGCTGGACCTCCCATCGCAGGTGAGGAGGCGATGTTAATGCGGTGATAAGTACGACAAATAAACGTATTCAAAATGTCATTCCAATAGGGCTCCAAAGGGTACCCGAAAGTACAAAAATGGATTGACTGAACGAACAATGTTTAATATGATATATTTTTTTATTGACCTTAATGTACTTAATGCATTTTATGGCATGGGTTGTGTTACAGCCATTACATAAAGTGAGATTCGCTTATTGGAACTGTACTTAGTGTAATTTATGGCATATCTATGAGGTTGTATCAGGGTATGTATATATTTGATAAATTAAGCGGAATCATCAAACAAACTGAAATTGAACATTTTCGTTATACAATATAAAAGTGTCATAGAATCTAACTCTACACCCCATAAAAATGACCATATATGTTATGATTATCATATCCTGGACAATATGTTGTTTTTCTTATGTTCAGGTTACATGTATGAAGTGACTTCCTCCTACCACTACAGTTTCATGATGTCAGGTATGTATAAACAATGAATAGCGAGATTATATGTAAATATGTATGTGGGTGAATATATATGGATATATATAACGACAGCATGCATGACAGCATACGTGGCGGCATACATTGAGCTCTGTAGTTGGCTCGTAGTACCAATCAAAGTGACTGTAATTTTAAAACCACAATTAAACTATTCAATAGAGCAAATAGTGAAATGCCAAAGGCTAATAGTTGCAAATTAAATATACATGTTGATTAAGAATGTATTGTTAATTTGAAGATATGGATGGCAAAAGTATGTTTTACACAGGCGCGGTTCTTATTGTGGGATGTATTCTTGCCGTTGCGTGCGCATATCTATTGCGACACCGGAAGTCTGGCCGAGACAACAACAATGAAGAAGCAACAGAACTGGGAGAACAACGCCAACACTTATTTGTACCTGACCTTGTTAAACGCAATGATAATAAAGCAGTTTGAATACATTAAGACAACTTTATATTTGTTTGTTTCTCAATCGACTTATGAACATCGGGATTTTCTCCCCCAAAGGCCCACACGACTTGCACAAGGTTCGAAATCTATTCCTTAATAAAACGTTGAATGCCGTATTCTGGTGATTTTTTTACGGCGAGTTTGCTTATGTTTATTGTAGTTGTTCTGAGGTATAAGTAGATGTATTAAGTATGGTACGAATTTAACAATTCGTAAAAAGCAAAAAGAAAGTTAACCATTGATTATACACGTTTAACACAAGTTGGCTTTTTACAATTACTTGTTATAGAAGGTATCAACATTTCTCAACTATTACTGTTATTTTCCTTAATTTCTCAGATAATTGGACGATATTTGTATGGTGTTGTTGTTTATGGACAAATAATTTCACTTTAGAACCATCAAGCCAGATATAAACATTGCCACCACCTATTCGAATCCGACAACAAGCCAGACGTAAACATTGTCCCCACCTATTCGAATCCGACATCAAACCAGATGTAAACGTTGTCCCAACCTATTCGAATCCGACTTCAAGCCAGATGTTTACATTGTCCGCACCTATTCGAATCCGACATCAAGCAAGATGTTAACATTGTCCCCATCAATTCGAATCCAACATCAACCCAGATGTAAACATTGTCCCCACCTATTTGAATCCGACACCAAGCCAGATGTAAACATATTGTCACCGCCTATTCGAATCCGACATCAAGCCAGATGTAAAGATTGCCCCCGCCTATTCGAATCTGACATCAAGCCAGATTTAAACATTGTCCCCACCTATTTGAATCCGACATCAAACCAGATGTAGCATTGTCCCCAGCTATTCGAATCCGACATCAAGCCAGATGTAAATATTGTCCCCACCTATTCTTATCCGATAATCAGTGCGTCCGTCATGTTGGAATATATCATCATGAACAAAACATTTCAATTAATATTCGAAATGTCAAGAAAGACCTCATACTAAAGCTAGAATTAAAAGATATAACATTCAATATGCTTTAGATCATTTTAGATTAAACGATAATTAAGGAAGCTACGTATTCAAACATACTATTCAACTGGCAGCTTCTGCATTTTATAACGAATTATCATATTTCAGAATTGTTTGAAATAATGGTATAATATATCAAACCAATATGTTTTCAATTATTTACATGTAGTTAACGCTGGAATAAATATCCACATAATCCGCATCATACGACTTGAACCTTTAAATTATTGTGCTTATATAAATTTATGTGTAAAGGGATATGTAATAAATTGATTGATGATTGTATGTATAGACTTATTTCAAGTTACCAAGGTACACTTTTACTGGAATACAAAATAATTCGGGGAAATCACAAACTTTGACATACTAGATAATGCCATGCAAAATGTTCACAGGACACGTATTTGAAAGCAGTTGCATTTAAAAATGAGTACCTAATTTAAAAGATAATGATACTGTTAATAAAAAATAACTCGTTAGACATTCAATGAATTATGTTTCTTTATATACAGTTATTAGTAGCTTTAAATGTTTATCATTTTACCATTCATTAAAATATCTTGGGTAGGATAAACTTGTGATCTTTCTGAATTACAAACTTGTTAACAAAAGACAATTCGTTGGAAATTAATTTAATAATGTTACTTTATATATAGTTATTAGTAACTTGTAATGTATCGAATTTTAATAAAATCCTTAATATAGCTTTGGTAGGAGTAACTTGAAATCTTCTGAAATACTAATTGGTAGAAGTTTGGTATATTTAAATTAAATGTTACTGAAATATGCACGAATAATTCTGCCTTGACATAATAATTGAACGCAAATCAAACACAGAATGACCGCATACAAAAATAAATGCACAAACTTTTAAACGCTAGACCCATAATACTAGTTTGTATGACTTTGATCGAAAAAATGCTATGTTTAACAACTAAATCATAATTTCACCATCTAAGTATTGTAATGTAACAGATGTAAGAAATATCGGAAATATGTTTCATCCACATAACAAAAAATAGCTATACTGCTTATAGCCTGTGAAGACTGTAATATGATAAAATTGAAGATATGTACGGGGATAAGTTCTACTGCATCCGCACAGCGAAAATCATTTTTTTTAGTATTTAACATACCGAGCAATGCAGTTATACATAAAACATTAACAAACTCGTCGGAAGAAAAGTCAGCAGAACTCGGCATTAAACGTTTTATCTCTGTGACACAGTTGGAACCCTGTCAGTTGGCTTAGGACAAATAGTGCATAGAGCAGAAGAGACAACCTTGGACCAGTTAGTGCCCAATGTAAATGGTGCAATTCAACTCGATTTTCGTCTCATCAGTTAGTTACGGTTGAATAGTTAGTCGACCCCTGAAGTGGTTGCTGAATATCATAAAAGTAGTTAGAATAAACACAGATTAATAGTTTGATAAATAAAATTTATCATGATGATTGACTTTCATTTTTCCAATAATATATATTCATTTATTCCATAGACAATTTATAAGCAAGCACATACTCATGCACGATGAACTATACAGTCAATAAACTTGTAAAATACTTTATACAACATATACTACGACTGAAACATTGTGTGTATGATACAGTTTCACTCAAACTAAAAATTGACAATTTGGACAAAATATATAAGCATGTCAAAACATAAAGTTTTCATTAATCATTCCACCAATTAAAACATTTTTTGGAACTAGAATATGTTCATTTAATCTGCAATAAACTATCATCGCCATTTTGTGTTCTGTCCGAAATCATTAATTTATAAATTCCAAATACCATGTATGTTAGAAAGAATAGTTGTCAGACGTATTTATGCTTAATCACCAAAATATAATTGTTACAAAACCAAAGGAGTATAAATAATACAATTAACTAAAAAATAGAACTTTTTTTGACAATACTGCTTTTAATTACTTCACAAAACAGCAATTAACTACTACATATATTCTAAAGCATGATTATTATCATAATGAATCTGACAATTACTGATCGGTTTCACATCTTTTAGCCAATGACAGTTGTTGTCACCAGCTATCTTACAAGAAAAAGCCGAAAATGTGTCGAAAACATTTATATTTAAAATTGAAATATATACTTCATATACACCCTTATATAATTAGAGACCAATGAAAAACTTATCCACGAGGATTTTATTACATGGAAATATGTCACTTACCATACAAAAAACCTAAGTCAGGTTTGGCAGATTTAAATGTTACTAGCTTAAGCACTATACATTTGGATGAATTATCACATTTCTCAGTCACATTTAAGTTAATATGGAACTCTATACAAAAATACATTCATTTGTATTGAAGTATTGAAATAGATTATCCAAATATTTACATAACTGTTATAACTTATAAAGGCTTTATTTATACAATGTCATGTTTAAGCCTGCACACACATTTTGTGAGAACAACACATACTATACATAAATAATCACTTAAGGAAAATGTTTGTGATGACTGCATAAACATGACTTCAATCGTCTTGACGTACTTCAGATATTGTATCATCGGTTATCAGTCGATAAACAACGATTTTGCGTTCTGAGTAACAAAACAACATCTTTTGGACTTCTTTTGTGTTGTTTAGGAGTAATTTGCCATGTGAGTCTTATTCTTTGTCTTAGATGATCAGTTAATTTAATGTTAGAATTCAATATAAATTGATACATTACTTGTAATTAATTAATATATGCCAACCAAAAACTAGTTGTCAATAAATGGCTTACGCCAAATTGTGTACAATTTGCAATATCACTTGGTGTTTGACAACGCAAGCCGGGTATGCGGATACCCTGATAACGGTAGGCACTTTGATAATCGAGAACAACAAAAGCCACGCGCGAGAGGCGAGTTCTTCAGCGTTTTTGCATTTATGTTCTGTTCATTTGGTTTTCAGACACGGAACATTGTTTGGTCGATTAATGGTATAGCACTTCGTATTGCGAAGAAAGAAATTCGCGGAAAAACGGTAGATTATGTAAAGAAAACGATAACATTCTATCGATAATCAGCATGAATTGGATGATCAGTACCTATTTCAACAAAATAAATCAAGAACGTTCTTACTATTCGAAATAAAAGATCAATATGTCAATTAATGTTACAACATATTACATTTTAGTTTACTAACGTATTTGAGGAAATTCAAATGTTTGAAGAGTCGGATGCCAACTTGTCATGGGCACTTCGTTAACCGATCATCTCAATTACAATGGCACTTCGATTCCCGATTACTCGACACTCTTTTTAGTGAAACACAAACACAGAATTCGCTGTGGAAAACGGTTATAATTAGCAGGCAATAAATAAAAATGTATGTACTTAAATTCAAAACGAATTGCCGAAACATGTTCTTATTCCTTTGGAATATGATCATGGTTTTGTATAAATGTGAAGGATAAATTTGAAACTAGTTTTATATGTTTGATGAGTACAGACTATATGACCATATATTTTCCAGTGTTCGCGTCACCCAACCGCCGGATCTACGCACAGTACACGAGCTTAAACCATTTAAATTACGTTCTTTGAAGCGAAACGGTTGATATAACGCCATTTACTATCAATAAACGCCTTATGTTGATAACACACTATTGCTTTCAAGATATAAAATAACACGAATTTTAAGGGAAAAAAATGAATGCAAACCTATAGGTAAATGCCATTTGTCTTGTATTGTGAGAAAAAACTACCGAAATAGTATAGTGTCCATGATAGAAGGGAAATCGTTTAATTATTTAGCCACACATGTGTGACATTTGCGCGCCAGAATAGGCTACCGACTTTTGCCAGATTGCTATAAATAACTCAGTGTGACTTCAATGTTCTATCGGAAAGTATCGTGGTTTGATGTTCCATTTACAAGACGCAATGAGATTTGATAAGACCCGCGTCATGCGAAAATGGGTCTTATGCAATATGCTGCAAGCGTAGCTTCAGCCCAGCCTGCGCATCCGCGCAGTCTTGTCAGGATACACATACTGAATAGGCTACTCTGGAGATACCACGAAACCTTGCGTGCTTTTTATAGCGGAAAGCGTAGCCCTTGGCCAGACTGCGCAAGTGCTGGTCGCGTATGCCATAAGACCAATTTTCGCATGAAGCGTGTGTAACAAGGTTATTTGAATGTGTGGAAAGAAACCTGCGTCTCAATCAACTATCAACATACGATATGTTTCGATGACGAAGAAATAAATTCATAATAAACCATTTAAGAACACATATGACGTGATCTCACGTAGTAAAATTTGTATCTATAAAACACTATTATGTGGTTTAATATACGTGCACTTCCAAACAAACATTTCTTGCGGTGGGTATGCGACTATTAAGTGAAAAAAGAACACGATAATACCTAAACCTTTGTTTTTGATTCAATAACTTAGAAACGTCAATTTTCTACCTTTATTTCAAAGTCAGGATATACGCCGAACATCTTTTTTAGAGATATTTCTTGTTCTTGGCTGCGCATAAGTATCGTCTTGATGATGCGATTCTAATGAGCACCAACGACATAGAATTTTATGAAGAAAAAATGTGTATATGCCTCTTAAATACCCCTTCACTCCCGTTATCTGGAGCTCTGCTTTAAGTAAAATTAAACACGATCGTGTTGATCCACATGATCCGTTCTATTTTCATCTCTCTGAATCTCAAGTTACCACTAACAAACAAGTTCCTTAGGTAGACCATTTTTTCCGGTCGTCACTTGAAATATATTTCTTCTGAAATTAGCATTTACATTGCAGTTGTTTATTCGTACTTGATTCGTACTTCAAAATGTTTGGTAAGAATAGCCATAATATACATAAATGCATTTCAGGTAGAAGATAAAACTCGGTTATCAGAGTGCCCAATTTGTTGAAAGTCTCCGTTATCGGAAGTGTCCTTTATCGGAAATCAAAGTGTCTGCAACTTCACGAATACCACCAATAAAAACATGCTCTATCTTCGTTTATATTTTATTAAATGCTATTAAAAGTTCAGTATTTGAAGAACAGTGATTACTCTACATGTTGGAATAGCAAACAATTTCTTGCAATATTTTAAAGTAGTTTTATTTTGTTGAAATGTTTACTACTCATCCAGTTCATGCTGTTTTGCGACCGAATTTTCTTTTTTGGGGGCAAAAATCTTCCATTCTTCCGTGATTATTTTTCTTCCCAATACAAAAGTATACACCATTTATCAACTCGACCACGTGCCTTGTCTAAAAAAACAAATCTTTAGGGTATAACTTAAAACAAAAATGAGGAACTTACCTCGCGCATGGCTTTTGTTTTTCTCTGTTATCGAAGTGCCATCGGTTGTCGAAGTATCCGCATTACCAGCGTGCAGCGGGCACTTGAAAGAACCAGGGTCGTCTCTGGAGTCGGTGCGTTCCTTGGATACTGCTCGAACCCCAAGCAACATTTCTGTCGGTGCGAAAGGCGCAAAAAATACATTCCAACCAGTATAGCCGTTAATAAATAAACCAGATCATATTAAGATATGTATATCAGTTTAAATATTAAATGTCTACAAATAACGTAACTATTAAACTTCATGATTTTTAAATGGAGAAAATGAGCTCTTTGACTTAAATATATATTTCATAATCACACACTACCACGTAATACATGTAAACATAACACACATTTCCCACCACACAGCAAATAAGTATAATGATGGCTACACATACTTGCCTGAAAAATAAAACTTTGTAAAAATAATGGTACTTTTTATAATTCAATAAACCATGGTTCATTTACCTTTTGGAATTTATATTTTCCATCTGATGATCCACAGATCGGAGTCCTCTTACAATGACGTTGAAAGACACAGACGGACTTGAAGCATTCAAACACAGACACACACAGACAATGTTACGCTACACTTGGACTACAACAAATGTCACGCTACACTTGGACTACAACACATGTTTCGCTACACTTGGACTACAACAAATGTCTCGCTACACTTGGACTATAACAAATGTCACACTACACTTGGACTATAACAAATGTCACGCTACACTTGGAATACAACAAATGTCACGCTACACTTGGACTACAACAACTGTCACGCTACACTTGGACTACAACAAATGTCACGCTAAACTTGGACTACAACAAATGTCACGCTACACTTTGACTATAACAACTGTTTCGCTACATTTGAACTACAACAAATATTTCGCTACACTTTGACTACAACAAATGTTTCGCTACATTTTGACTACAACAAATGTTTCCCTACACTTGGACTAAAACAAATGTTTCGCTACACTTGGACTACAACAATTGTTTTGCTACACTTGTATTTTAACAAGAAAATTGCCTAGCTACGCCACTGGTCGGTTATGTAAGTTACGAAGAAGAACATAGTTTTTTAGCAATGATAAATCTATTTTTTGCGTTCAAGTAAATACAGAATTGTATACATAAACATTTGCCCTTTTCCTTTTTTATGTTCTCGGTATTGCCTATCATATTCAAATTGACCCATGATGCTTAATTATATATCCAAATATTTCTTTAGAGTGCGAACTTGTTTATGAAACGTGTAACGTACGTGCGAATTTGCATAACACGTTCGCTCGTAAGAATCGCAAAATAAGAAATGAATGGCCCATTCACTTGTGGGAGTCTTTTTCTGGTATCTGATATCAAAACACATTAAATAGCACTAAATGAAATAGTTAATTTTTCTACATAATTTAAGGACAAACAAATATCGAAGTTTTCCGGTTTATTTGGTAATTACATGTACAATTTTGAACTTAGCCACCACTAACTATGATAAAATAATACATGGTCACAAAGAGAGTTTACATATTCGATAAAGCTCACACGTATGGCAATACTGCATTTAGAATAACTTAAATGGGCCTTAAAACATCAGACTGCATTTAAGACTTAAAGACTTAAGAGCTTAACAAATTGCGTCTTTTTCCCGCCTAATCATGAAGTCTATTTCGGGTACAAATGAATCATGTCCAGCGCGCACACAGTGATCGTCAGAAAGATAGTTGCGCGTAACCACAGAACTATTAAATATCGCTCGAGGTAGTCCGGAGTTAGTCGGTGTTTAGCGAGCGAGACGGCCATTGTGAGGGAATAACCGACTCAATTTCGTACACAAATTCAGAGGATATGTTTTGATTTTAATCTATAAGATATACTCTTGATTTCATAACCTTGACATCGTGATAGTGTACAATATCATCATTGTTAATGGAACATTCTGTTAAATCTGTGTGTGTTGTAAATCTGAAACATTGTTGAAACTTTAATGTTTTAAATCGAAAGTAGACTTTTAAAATCGAAAGTAGGAGTTTTATTTTATTTAACTTTATTATGGCGACAGGAACACTACGTGGATCAAACCGGGACAATGCAGGAGATTTCATCGGAGAATGTTCTGTCACACAATCTTGTGAGCCATGCATGAAAACCAACGTATCCAAAACTGCAACGGTTTTCTGTAATAATTGCAATGAGTTCCTGTGCAATACTTGCAAAAATCCGCACACCGTGTATAAACCGGGCAAACATGACATTGTCAATATCCAGGATAGGCCGATGGGAGTAGATATGAAAGGAATGGACATATGTCCGGAGCACGGCAAGGAAATAGAGTTTTTCTGTCATGATCACGCCAAGCTCTGCTGCAGTAAATGTGGACATGTTCACCGGAAATGTGACCAAGTAGATGAAATAGCTAATGTATCCGGACAAGAACGACCGGAGCTTCAAGCATTACAACAATCCTTGATAAAACTGCAATCACGGGCTGACGTTATAGTAGCGGATTGTAAGCAGTCGGAGACTGGTTTGAATGAGTCCATTGCAAATATGTCGTCAGAGGTGGATAAAATTAGAGATCGTGTCATACAGCTATTTGAAGAAGCAAAGAAGAACTTTATTACTGATGCTAAACAATTTCAAACTGCAGAAGTCAAACGCCTTGGAAATAACAGGGAGGCCTCGATTAAACTTAAAGAAGAAATAAATAAAGTATTGCCAATGTGTGGTGCCGTTCTAGAACACGGCANTAAAAAAGTAAACGGTAAATCCGTCTATTTCTTGGTCGTTTTGCTGTATATGGTGTATCAATAAAAACTAAGTTAAAAATATTACTTAAATGATACTATTTTGAATTTTATTACACTTTGTTTTTAACCAACCCAATTTCGACTTGGCTGAAACCACTTACATTTCATGGCGCTCTTCCATATATAACAAGTTATAAAAAATAACTGCATACTAATTTCATCTTGTTTAAACTTTAAACACCTTTACTGCATCTGTACACACCAATTGCATGCCAATAATTGGAAATCTGGATGAATTATGGAACTTTCATTTACCCCAGGGGTGCAAATAAACTGGACACAAGCCGAGCGTGGGGTGGTTTTGAAAAAATCAGTATATTTTTTTAAAAAGCATTGAAAGCCTACCTAAAAATGTGCATGTAGTTCAGTGAAATGATGCTGATTAAGAAAATAATACATTAGATTACATTTGGAAAGATGCCCATTACAGTTGCACTACCTTAATTATGAGTAAATATGCCCATATTTTTTTTAACGTTTCCAGATTTATCAAGATGAAGATGATTTTGAATGAATTGGCTGCAAGCAAAAAGCCCTAATTAAATACAATGTAAACAATCAAACAAACTCTCAAAAAGATGATGATGTTGTTGTTCATGTTGAAAAGAATGATGATGACGACGATGATGAATACGATGATTTTGTTGATGATGATGATTATTTTTTTTATTATAATTATTATCATTCTTATGATTATTTATTATTATTATTATTATAGTTATTATTATTACAGGTTGCCTATCATCCCAGTCAAGACCAGTAACCCTGGAGCTGATTATGTCCGTGGATCTACCAAAGACTCAAGGTGATGAGAAGAATCCTCTCCTCGGCGGACTGGCCTTCCTGCCAGATGGGAGGCTGGCAGCCGTGGATAGCTGGAATTTGAAATGTATCATACTGAATGAGCAGCTGCAGAGAGTAGGAACACCATACAAGTTCAAGACACAACCTGCAGACGTGGTATATCTTTCTCATAATGAACTTGCTGTTACCCGAAATGGGAAGATTGTCTCATTCCTGTCTGTGAGTTCTGACAATGTCACAAGGCAGACAAGGGAGATCAACACAACGTCCCAATTCATCCGTATATGCTGTAAGTCTCCATCCAATATGGTTGTGAGTACGCTTGATGATCCCCGCCCTGTCAGAATAATATCAGTGGACGGTGTTGAGTCTGACTTTGATGACTTGAAGTTTCCTAGTAAGACGTACCAAGTAGATGAGAGTACGTGCACGTATGTCCAGTCAAAGAACACGTTGGTACTGACTGACAGGCAGGCTCACATCGTATACATGTACGACACTGTGAAGGGCACGTCTAAAGCAGTCACTGACAAGAACATACAGTTACCTAGTGGTGCCTGTGTAGGGCCAGGTGACACGGTGCTGGTGTGCAGTGAGAAAACCAACTCCATCGTGCACCTGACCACTGACGGCTATATACTGGGTACCTACCCTGTGGATATGAAGTGGCCGCGCAGCGTATGTGTGTCTAAGGATGGCACTAGACTGGCAGTGTCCAACAACGCTCTTGTCGACAGGAAACTTCAGTTGTATAAGATATCACCAGCACACAGTTAGGTGACCAATCAGTTATTTTAAATGCGGTCGTATTCGCCATATATGTAAATATTATGCGTGTGTGAATTTATGTGTTATGGCGACTGGTTACTTTTCATACTTATACAACAAAGTTGTTGCCGGCTATAAGTGTTGATAAATTTCGGAAAACCCCTTGCAAGTGTTGGGAATTTAACAGTTTAAGTATTTTGGTTTTGTCTACAAATAAACATACAGAACCAGACATTTTAGAGATTCTATGACAGTCTATGGTAATAATAGTTTTACTTCCATTACATGTTTCTGATATGTTATGTTTTATTAAATCATTATATATCAATGTTCATAATATGTTGTTAACATTTCATCACTTTTAAAAGTTACATGGTTATGTTTTGTCGAGATAACCGCATGTCAGTTTGGTAGTTTTTTGTATGCTTATGATATCACATGCTTAAATATGGTATACATGTATATATTATGTTATATTACTCATATGTATGTATGAGATTTAGTTTGGCTCAGTTCTTATTTTACAGTGACCAATGTATCAGCCCCTTGTTGTTTTAATGGTTTTGATCGATTGTCATAATTTGATTGACATATTTTAGATGTAATATTTTGGATGACTATTGAATTGTCATACTTTGGAGGACTGTTGGATTGTCACATTTAAGACGACTGTTGGATTGTCATAGTTTAGTTTAAACCAATTTATTTTAGCTTGAATGCATTTAAAGTACTAACTACTTATTTCAAACGCTCTCGAGTCCGTTTCCTGGTACTAGAACCAGTACTTGGTGTCTATGGGGAGATCTAAAGAACGCTCCCACAGTGGGGAACAAACCTGTGACCTCCCGGTCGCTAGGCGGACACCATATCCACTACGCCACGGCTACCTGATTTGAATGGTCATATTTTGGATAGCTGTTGGATTGTCATATTTTGGATTACTGTTGGATTGTCAGATTTTGGATAGCTGTTGGATTGTCAAATGTGTGATGACTGTTGGTTTGTCATATTCTAGATGACTATTTAAGTGTCATAATTTGAATGACTGTTGGGGTGTCAATTTAATTTTGGAAATAAAAACATCAGCAAGACATTGAGTAGGTTTGTACATTTATTATCGTAATCCACGATTATATAAACACGTGTTATTATACACATAGCACAGCAAATATGTTTCAGTCACAAGTGTTTGCATTAATTATGTTACTTGAAACATCTGTTTTGTTTTGATTACCTCTTGCAATCGATTCAGCAAATACCTTCTACAAACAATCACATCACACAATTAAAAACGTATCACTTCCGCAATGTGCTTATGAAAATATATATAATTTNGGGATGGTTTCAGAGCTTTGTGGTTGGAGATATATTAAACTTAAAATGGAATTAAACCTCGCTTTCGGAAAATGGGGCTTAATGCATGTGCACAATGCAGTCCGCACTGGCAAATAAGGGACGACACTTTCCGCCTCAACATCATTTTCTATAAGAAAAGCCTTCCATTTAACGAAAAATACTATGTGCGGCCTGCACAGGCTAATCTCGGACAATACTTTGTGCACAAGCATTAAACCCCTTTTTCTCAGGGCCAGGCTGAAATTTAAACTAGATGTGTCACACACATAGATCCACCCATCACACACATGTATGGAAACAAACGAAATCAATCTGTCAGTTAACGAGGACTTGCTTTCAAACACCAAAATCACCAAAATACATCCTAAGCACTATGCCTTGTAAACAAATTTCTAAAGGGCCATAATTCAAGAAAATGTGTTGCATATATGATTCCTTCATTAACGATCACCTACAGATTCAGGTCACTCAGCAGTTTTTACCAAGTGAAAAATATTATTTCTTCATAAACACCTAAACTCACAAATTTCATTAAATCTTCACAGCATAAAATTTTGAGTGAACTTAAACTTGTCACTAATTCTTGACAATTTTACATTGCATTTTAAATATTTCAAGGTGGTAATGTTACATAACTATGCCGTATACTAAACCAATATATCAACACATTTTTTTATAAAGTTCCATGTCTTTTATAGCAAGTGTTATATTATGTACGCGGAGTAACGAAATTAATACATCACATCGTGTTGTAATGATGCAAAGACATCTCAGCATACATAACGTATACATATCTCTAAAATAAATGAGCGGGGTTCTGAGAAAACAGTGTTAAATGCATGTGCGTAAAGTGTCGTCCCAGATTGCTAATCAGGCACAACACTTTCCGTGTTTACGTAATATTTTATTTAAATGAAAAGTCTACTAAACAAAAATATATTCTAATCGAAAAGTGTCCTCCCTGCGTAGCCTGTGCCGTATGCACAGTCTTATCTGGGACGACACTTTACTCGCATGTATTATACCCCGTTTTCAAAATCGAGGTTAAAAAAAAATATACACTTTGCTTCATGCAGCCCCTTACGTCTATGCATATCGCATTATTTAACTGAAGGACTCCAGGGTCCGAGATAAATACAGCAAAGGTAGCACAAGCACATTTAGCAGAACGGAGCACTTTCAGGGCCTGCAAACGCATCACAGACAAACAGACCACGTATCTTATGCATGTATACATTTACAATCAAGGTAAAACGAATGAAAATTTAAAAAAAAAAACACAACAAGACAATCGTAACTTTTCAAGTGTTCACAACAGGCTATTTTGAAAATTGAAAATACCGATTTTCCTCCTATCCTTGTATATTTTGTGTATGTGTTTTTGTTTACAAAAGATTTTACAACAAAACTTGCTTAATGGAAATAAGTAACTCATTTGCAATTTATTACGTATTGCACACATTATTTGAGGTTGAGGTTGAAGCAATTGCTGCACAATTAAAAATTCTAGCTTTACTTTTTTTTTCAGAATGATCCTCAATTTTATCAGTTGAAATGTTAAGGTTCTAAATGTAAACCAAATTACTAAAATATAAAAATACAAAAAAAGTATTAACAANACAAAGAATAACAAAAGTTATAAAACATAATAAATGTATGTAAAAATAAACAATCTACTAACAACTCCTATAATGTCTCAAACCAGAAACAAATTTAAAGAAAAATATTAGCATAATATATCTGGCTAAGTTGCAACATGTGCAGATAACAAACACAATATTTATATAGTTGCTACACAAAAGCTGACCGAACTATGTCAGTCTAAAAAAAACATTATTGCTTAACTTTAGTTTTAATAATGTTTTTCTTTAAAACCACCTTTAGCATTAACAACAACCACAATTGACCATAAGCACATGTTTCTTCCTTCAATTTCATTGTGCCAGTAGGGCATCAAGAAATCTATTACAAAAAGCATGCTTTGTATGCATATAATACATAATTATATATATTATGCACATTATAATATGCCAGTGTATTATTATGATTTATGGTTTTTCATTTTTGTACGAGATACAATAATTCACCTACACACCCCAACATGCATTTTAGGTATACATTATAATAATACTAATTAACAATTGTTTTGTGGAAGCATCATATTTTTGAAAAATGAGTCCTGGGGACATCAATAGCATATCCATAACAATTTCTAAATAATATTAAACAATGTTTCACAGTCAAAAATCCAACCACAGCATGGGTAAAAATAAATTGAATGCAAACTTCACATGAAAGTCTAAATCGTATCTCTGTAATTAAAAAAAACAGTCATATCCACTTAAAACTAGTTTTATTTTTTGACAGCCAAAAAGAGCCTCATGGGAAACCCCTCCCGGCCTCAAGCTGTTCAATACAGAAAGCTGGTTGCCACTCAATTTACAATTACCAGCAGTCCCGGATTACCCACAAGGCAGAGTAGTCAGCTGCCTATGGGACCCGGAATTTTAGGGGCCCAATGAGACCGTGACGAAAGATTTTGTTTTACTTACTTACTTAGTCTTATCTAATGACTTGACACAGCCATTTATTTCATATCAATATTATGTTACGATATAATATTATGGGTCCATTCTAGTGGTAGGATTCTGGTCTCGGAATCGGAAGGTCCCTGGTTCGAATCCCGCTCAGACCAC
>VMBQ01008781.1:0-36172 GCA_007657795.1 Dreissena rostriformis
TTATCTTGTTCATAGTTAAATGATCTAACACTCTTTTTTTTATACGCTTCTGGCCTTGATCATTTCAATTTTATTAACATCGCTTTGTTTTTTTTTCTATAATAGTTAAGTTTTCTATAAAAATTAACTCTGTTGGCCTCACAAACATCATTACATACATATGAGGCTGTTGTAGAAGCACAACTTTTCCTATTTTCATAATAACTTTGCGATTTAGAAGTTTTACCAAATAGTGGTTTACATGCATTATCTATACAAGATACAAAACTATCAATACAATTATCAACATCTTCACTTGAGCTAATACAATCAATATTACTATTCAAATCCCGAAGTTTACATTTGAAACTAGCACTGGATATTGATTCCTGAAAAATATTTGTTTTATCTGCATTCCATCTATAATAAAAATGTGTCTGACAATTTGTATTTTCAGTTGTAACATTTGAATCATTATCGTCAGGATTTATCTGCCCCTGAATGGCAAACTCTATGATACAATGGTCAGAAACAATATTAGGCCCATGTATATAAAAGTTTACAAAAAGTGGTAAAATTTCTTCACTGACTATACAATTGTCAACTACACTCGAACCTGCGCTGCCCACATATGTATACGCACCTGTACTATTTCAGACTCTACCACTTGCAATACGTATACCTGTTTGCTTGAGAAAATCAAGTAATAAATAACTATTTGCATTAGTACGAATATCTTGAGTTTTTCTTGGTAAAATCCTGTCAACATTATAATCTTCAGGCAATACGTTATTATGTTTTAAGGTGTGCGTATCGTCTACTACAAAATCAGGTAGATGACCTACTCTTGAGTTTAAGTCTCCAAGGAGCATAAATGAGCAATTATCTTCACCATAAGTATTCTGCATATATATAATATTGTCTAATAGTACATCAAAAAACTTTTGAATCAACTAGTTTATTCCTGCTAGAAGATGACGGTATAATATAACACGGACAGATGAACAAATCTGTAGTAAGGTTAAAATGAGTTCCGTCTATTCGTACCCTAATGTGAGAATCTTCATGCTTTAAAATACAGGTATTGCCATTAACAAATTTATTTTTAATATATAGTACTATGCCTCCAGAATTTCTGGTGGTACCAGTCACCTTTTCTAATCTATTTAAAACAAAATGCTCAAAACCATTTTTATCAAAGTTTATAACAGTTTCAGTTTCAGTTTCAGTTTATTGGCAAAATCAGCAAATACATGCCTTTGGCCACATAGGAAACAAATATACATAAGATGACCACACAAATGAAATACTAAACAAAAAGCATTTCACATAAATGGATTATTAAATGAATACGTGAATACATGATACANTTATCGTCAATGTTATTTACATAGTTTGTGCTTTGAAAGCTCTATTTTGTACTGTCGTCTGCTTGCTGAATGAATTTGGGCGGTTCACTATGCGTGGGCGCTGTCCTCTGATTTGCCGCTATAGCCGGCGTTGTTTTCGGTGGTCATTTCGCAGGTTTCCATGGACCTCGTGCACTTGCAGATTGTGACTTCTTCTGACTCGCTGTGGCTGTGGGGGTGGATTTAACACTTGGCCTTCCACGGGGCTTTGCCACGTTTTGCACGGTTACCGACTGTGGGTGTGTAAACACATCCGACTGCGGGGATGGAAACACATTGCTGTTCAGGTTGCTTAGACAAGCGCCTAGATGCGTTACCATTTTGTTTTCAGCACGAATACTTGATGGCGAAGGAAGTCGATNGGGGGGGGGGGGCGTGAACACATCGCTGTTCAGGTCACTTAGACTTGCGCCTAGATGCGGTACAGTTTTGTTTCCAGCGCGGATACTTGATGACGAAGGAGGTTGATCCACAGGGGCTGCTAATTCGTCGTTTTTTGTTGTTAAGGGGTCCCTTTGTATGGGTTGGGAGAGTGACGCAGATGATGGTTTCACTGTCATGGATATGTCCGATACCGGTTGACTTGCCGATTGCAATCCAACACCACTCCTAATAGGTATAGATCGGGGGTTCATGTGTGATATATAGGCGGTCCGTTTAACCTGCTGGGGAAATACAAGTTCTTGCCAGTCAGGAAATTCATCACGCACTACCCTGTCATTGACATATAATGCAGCAGGAAAACGTAACTGAACCCGGTTATGCTTGTTCTCCCTGTACTTTTTGTACTCTGGCCAGCATCGCTTTCTAGCAGATCTAATGTCATCAGGATAATCCCTGTCAATTGCATAAGTGCTTCCTGCCAACTGTCTAGAATTGCTCATGGCGAGATCGACTTCCGACTTGTACCGGAATGTCACTAGTATAGGCCTTTTCTGGGCTGCATTTGGATACCGAGAGGTGGTACCCAGTCTACTTGCACTTTCTATATTTAAATTGTCAACATATAGGTCAAGTTGTCTACTCAGAAACTCATATGCCTCATCAATTGTCTCTTTCCTGGACTCGGTCAATCCATAAATTAATAGATTTTTGCTTTTACTTTGTGTTTCTAAGTTTAAGAGCTTGTACTGCAGGAATTTAATTTTGTGATCATGTTGGTCAACACGTACCTTGGTCTCCTCAAGCTGTTTATGCGAGGTTGAGAGCGAGATCTGGCTTCGTTCAATGGCCTGAATTTTTCCGAATATGACATTCAACTTAGCATTTATGTCCAGAGATTCATACGCTTCCATTTCAACACTGCCTGTATTTTGTCTCGCACGTTTTCGTCTCTGTTCAACTGTTGACCACTTTTCACCTGTGTTTACATCTGAGTTTACACCTGTTGCACCTGTTGCCGCCATGTTTTCCCGTGCACTGCCGAATAAATTTTCATTTTCCATTTCTTCTGAGCGGTTTAACAGTTCCGACAATGATTCGCAATCACTTATGTTGGACATAGTATTAATGTATTCCCCGGCCGCACAAAAATTAGCTAAAATCAGCTATTTCTACTATAAATTTGAATTTGAGTAACAAGCTGAGAATTACACGACATTAACCGACGGTTACAATCCACTTCATATATACAGGAGGTGAGTTCGCAAAAGACTCGAAATACATATAGGAGGTGAAAACGTTCGTGTCCACGCGTTCATAAAAAAAGGAACACAATTTAATCCCTGTATCCGTTATACTTGTCGATTTACGAGCGGTACAACAATCCAACGGACGGACGGACGGGATGAACGAACAAGGGTAAATCTGTATCGCCCTCCTCCACTCAGAAAGTGGTGACATATACAAAGTTCACAAGAACTTAAGGCGTGATTGATGTAAGGAAATCCGTATAAGGTTGTGTGTTTTTTGTGTACTTACCAACATGTTAATACAGTCCAGCCACGAGTTTTCGTATTTTATTTTTTTACGTTGAAGAAAATACAACTGGATGAAAATATTAATTGAGTTTAAACATAAATCATGCTTGTCTTATATCACGGTTTCCATAGAAACATTCGCAACGGTGTAAGATAAAAACACATTTATCTTATAAATGTTCGCGAATGCATTCTGGTGACAGAGGAATGTCCGATCAGGATTTATGGTTTGAAATCGAATCAATATGATGAGTCGAACATTTCAATGGTGAAGTGTTTGTGATAAAAGTACGGAAAGCTGGTTTGTTTATACATTTTAGTGAACGGAAAAATACCATGATATTTTTATAAACGATCTCATATGGCAGAGCTGTGCCTGACGTCTATAATCGTACCGCTGCCGATATAACGGCCCGATGGCCTTTTCCCGATGACCGTTATACGGCGGGGGTTGATTATTAGCGTCCGGCCCAGCTTTGCCATATGTTATCGTTTATAAAAATATCATGGTATATATGGGAGCAATAATCATGACAACGTGCAAACCAGAGTGTATACCTAAACCATGCAGACAGCGTATAAAGCGCATGTTAATTATATTAAATAAGCGAAATGTTCTTTAAATATATACAGCAATAGTAATATATCAAATAAATAGATTGATACCAACACATCAATGTTTAAAAGTTTACGTAAATGTTATGTTGTTTATGTTTTACTCAAATTTCAAAGTAGAATATTAAATCGTTTCAATCAAAACCCACTGAAACAAATGCATTATTGTACACAAACTGTATCAAAGCTAAATATTGTTTAATATAATTTGGATTGTATTGTACTTTTTATTTCATGCCAAACAAACAAATACAAGCAATTATACAGTGTATATATAGCTTGCTGCAGTAGTGTCTTATGTTCGTAACGTTATTATAGTAACTAAACCGTATGTTGAATATACGTTGAATATATCAGTGTATGCTTGCCTCTATGCCTGCATGACAGATACTGGAAATGCCACACAGGCGTTGGATAAAGTTTAAGAAAATACTGATCAAATGGATTGGAGAAAAAGGTGTTGTATAAACAGACAAAACACATCAAATGAGATAAGCGCTGATCACATGTACCCAAAGAAGTAAACATAATGCCTTGGCGCAGAAAGCATAATCAAATGTTTTTCGCCCAATTGATGATATTAGGTTTCCTTAGTCTACTGGAAGAACAATTAATGTCATATTATGGTCGAATGACGAAAATATCATGACGATGGATATGGTCAAGTTGCATTTTTATATGATGGAAGCTGTCAATGTAAGTAAAACTAAACTTTCTTGGCAAATTATTGTTTTACGAGGATGGGGGTGATTCAAAACAAAAAGGTTGTTTACAGTGTTTGTAATTTCTTGAAAACTATCAATCATTTGCATAAACTTTACAAAACTACAATTATGTTACAAAAAGTTAATGACTGCACCTGGTAATTTCTAGTAATTTTGTATAATGTTTCATTGCGCTTACATCATTTATTGCAAACAAAAATACCTGTATAACGATATAACTTTACGCATATGCGAAGTTTTTGCCAAGCGTAAGATTAAAACGACCCAAATGGCCATCTGTACACATGAACAAATCAATATTTGATAAGAAAATGGTGTAACCTAATTTGTTTTCTGATAGCGTAGACAAATTTTCTAAAAACGGAAGTTAACATGTACTAATTTATAAATACATGGTAATAAAAGTAATTATTATTTGCAACAATATTTTACAAAATCATAGTTTATCTTAAATTTATTTAATGTAATAATATCGTTGTCGTGTTATTAGAAACATGAAGAACTACATTACGGTAAGTTGAATGACGGTAAACTTGTAAAATCATTACTTTTGTAGACTACCATTTGACCTACGTGAAAACATACAATTTGTTAATGCTTATTCATGCTATTTAATTATACGATTTTTTTATTTTTGGTGTTTGGTGTATAACAACATATCCACAAAGGAAAGTATTGTTTGCCAAGGAAATTATCAATAAGGGCAACGGGTTTCAAATTTGTGTCGGTTCGGGCGTTGTATCGTTTCGCAAATCTGGTATTTTCATGTCGGTTCGGGTATTAATATAAATACATTGTCAATTTTAATTTGTTCAAACAGTCTAGAAACAAACAGTGTGACCGCAATTTGGTCTATTTGATCAGGAAGTAATATCAGACATACTATGCAACGCAAATTCAGTTTTAAATACATTTAAACAATATTATCATAGCTTGACTGACTATTTCCGGACTCCGGTAAATGAAAATACTCAATATTATTATACAGTACATGTATTTGTCAATACCCTACCAAACCAAATTGTATAAGAAAGAACCGACCTAAGTTAATATTAATGAAACCGATAATGCGGGTATTTTCGGGTACCCGCTGTGTTTCTTTAGCAAACTTATCAGTATGTTATTTTTTTGGTTTGCACAATTTTCTCGTGCAATTTTATTTTCCAGATGGATTACAGGTGCATCCGGATAGCAGTGATATTACTGACTGGTACTGTTCACACTTTCAGTATTTTACACTTTATTATGAATTACACATACATCATAACATTTTGAAAAAGTAAAACAGTAAACACTTTAGAACAAACAGAGATTTTTAAGAAATATTGTTAAAAAAACGTTTGAAATGTTATCTTCATATTCATAAATATGTACCTATAGCATGAAGAAATGTACAAGCTCTGCTATAGTAAATAATTCATATCTCCGTCCGTGTTTCTCAAACATTATATTCACAACGACAAACAGGAACAATATGTATTTCAGTAACGACGGCAAACATGATGGAATCGACGAACACCGGTAATGTATATGTGTGTTCAACAGTGTCTATAAACGGTATATTAAATAAAGGTTTAAAACCTTTATTTGAACAACGGATTAAGCGTACGTAATTTACAACGCTTTCGATTTTAACGAAGATATAAAGCATTTTGATTTGATGACTGACCAAACATTTCACAATCTCTTGTCATCGATGCCGTATTTTTTTTATGAAAAGTTATCTTAGAAAAAGATTCACTCTTAAAGTTCCAAGCTATTTGTTTATATAATTTTTTCATCTTTGTTTTAGGTTTTTTAGAGACCAAAGCTACGACAAGTACCACGACAGCAACAATAGTAAGGGCAACATCATCGGGTGAAATACCAAAACCAACCAATGCAACATCATCAAGTGAAATACCAAAACCAACCAATGGAACATCATCAGGTGAAATACCAAAACCAACCAATGGAACATCATCAGGTGAAATACCAAAATCAACCAATGCAACATCATCAAGTGAAATACCAAAACTAGTCAATGGAACATCATGAGGTGAAATACCAAAACCAGCCAATGGAACATCATCAGGTGAAATACCAAAACAAACCAATGGAACATCATCAGGTGAAATACCAAAACCAGCCAATGGAACATCATCAGGTGAAATACCAAAACCAACCAATGGAACATCATCAGGTGAAATACCAAAACCAACCAATGCAACATCATCAGGTGAAATACCAAAACCAACCAATGGAACATCATCGGGTGAAATACCAAAACCAACAGATGCAACATCCTCAAGTGAAATACCAAAACCAATCAATGAAACAACACCAGTTGAAAAACCAAAACCAACCGATGCAACATCATCGGGTGAAATACCAAAACCAACCACTGGATTATCACCAGGTGAAATACCAAAACCAACCAATGCAACATCATCAGGTGAAATACCAAAACCAACCAATGTAACATCATAAGGTAAAATACCAAAACCAGCCAATGGAACATCATCAAGTGAAATACCAAAACCAACCAATGCAACATCATCAGGTGAATTACCAAAACCAACCAATGTAACATCATCAGGTGAAATACCAAAACCAGCCAATGAAACATCATCATGTGAAGTACCAAAACCAACCAATGCAACATCATCAGGTGAATTACCAAAACCAGGCAATGCAACATCATCAGGTGAAATACCAAAACCAGGCAATGGAACATCATCAGGTGAAATACCAAAACCAGGCAATGCAACATCATCAGGTAAAATACCAACACCAACCAATGCAACATCATCAGGTGAAATGCCAAAACCAGGCAATGCAACATCATCAGGTGAAATACCAAAACCAGGCAATGCAACATCATCAGGTGAAATACCAAAACAAGCCAATGGAACATCATCAAGTGAAATACCAAAACCAGCCAATGGAACATCATCAGGTGAAATACCAAAACCAGGCAATGCAACATCATCAGGTGAAATACCAAAACCAACCAATGGAACATCAACAGGGGAAATACCAAAACCAACCAATGCAACATCATCAAGTGAAATACCAAAACCAATCAATGGAACATCATCAGGTGAAATACCAAAACCAACCAATGGAACATCGTCAGGTGAAATACCAAAACCAGCCAATGCAACATCATCAGGTAAAATACTAAAGCTGAAGCTAAATGTTGTAACCAACGCTAACTGTCGCAAAACCGTGTGTCGCTATATAATCATCTGTAACGCTTAATGTCGCAACAAATAACCGATGTAGTACTATCAACTCTTTAAGAATCATATTTTCACGTTCTGCACTACAATTAAATCACGAAAACGTCATCAGGCGATAACTCAAAATTCCAGAGCGATTCCTAAGGTCTTAACACTGTTTTTAAATTACATTCACTTTACATGTGATTTCGGGTTCCGCTTGCATAAACATTTACACTATTTACTTGGAAGATCGATAAAGAATAATATTAACATTACAGTTTAATTTAAAGCAATGCTTCACTTTTACTTTTCATTTGCAATATAGTATTTCAAAATTGTTACCACTATGATGGCCTAATTTCGTAACGACAAATTAATTATAATTATGTAACCGTGTCGCCCAATGTTAATATTTCAAAAATGGGTCCGATACAATTCTGGGTAACATCATCAATAACACCTAGAAATATATGTTTATAATTATATTGTTAATTTTTATTAAGTTTCCGCTTTTAGGATAAGACACACGAATACTGTCTGTACGTCCGTGTGTATTTTGTTCAATTATTTTCTCTTTACCAGCTTGGAAGAATCTTACAATACTTCACATGAATGTTCCTTCGGTGGTCGCTATGAGAAGAATTTAAATGATGAAGGTTCGTTTATTAATTAGGTCATAGGGCCCAAAACGGTTTTAAAAATTAAAAGTTAAAAAAACTCCTCTGACGCCGCATGGCCGAGTTTTGATCTTTGGTATGTAACACAGAACGTGGTCGTCCATAAAGTTTGTTCAAATCATACACCTGGGTTCAACATTGACCCCGCCCTGGAACGAACTTGTGTGTCTAATATATACAAAGTGAAAACTTCAAAAAGTTGTGACATCGTATAGAAGTACTCTATCAAGTTTGTTCAAATCATGACCACTGGGTTAAAAGTGAGGTATGGAGGTATTGCAAAATCATCTATATTCTTCGGCACGAAATTTGGTTGTTTCCTGAAGAATTTTGTTTATGTAACAACTACTACTAATGTTATTTCTTGTATGTTATACAGCTGTTCACGCAACAATAAGTTTAGCATCAACGAACACTACAACGCATCCAGCAACTTCATCATCGTCAAGCTTTGAAAACAAATCGAATGATACGACAACTGCATCAACTGCAAAAACTACATCAACAGTTAATACGGGAAGGACATCTATACCTTCCACAGCTGAAGTTGGATCAAATATAGTTAGTTTAGGTAAGAAACGTGTTTTGCTCAACGGATTTTAAACATGAACTTTTAAGTGTAAACGGCAAAAAAATAGTTACTTGTCTTTAATACAGACGCTATTAACAATTATATACCTAAAACTAGAATTAAACGTGAATGTGAGTGGTCGTGTTTTTTGCAACACGTGTTTCAAACTGTGTTACTCTATTACCATGTGTTGTCCATAAAAAACATAAAATCTACAAGAAATAACAATTTGATGTACTTTTACTTTTACGGATCAAGTTTGTCATTGTTTAGCAAATATAACTGTTTATATAACTGACCTTATTCCACTCCTATTATAATTTTATTCATAGTTATAGAAATTTGAAAATTTATGTTTTATTTATGGCGTATGATGTGTATTTTTCGGTGAAAATACTAAATTGAGACATACCCTAGTACATTTCAACCAAAAACGAACAATAAATATAAAACTAATTCTGTTTGGTCAACAGAAAAGCGTGAGAGAAAAACAGCTTTTATATTTTATACGCATTTCTGTTAGAAACTGTAGTTTTGTTGTAACAATATAAACTATGAAACTGTCTTGTTTTGGAATGTTACTTGCTTTGAACAGACAAACTGGAGATCCAAATCACATCAACTGTAACGGTACAAATAAACTTCTTGAATGCTTTAGAAGATAAATCTTCAGGATTGTTTAAAAATTACTCAACTGAATTTAAAGACAAGGTCAGAATGTGACCTTTATTTGTACTTTTTTTAGTGTGTTTATTATGTCTGTCATTTGTATATAAATAACTTATTTGTGTTTCTATTAATGCGTAAAATAAAGTAAATTATATTTAAACGATAATAATAAATTTCGCTTTTTTATTAACTTTTTATTTTACTTTATAAACAGAAGAGAGTAGATGTATCATAACACACTCATAGTTAACATGCACATTTCTCTTCCTTACCCCATTTCTTGTGTTTAAAATTCATCAAATAATCCCGTTTTCAATATGAATTCATTTGCATGCATTGGACAAAACTTGGATTCACTGAAGAAATTGCAAAGTTGTCATATTTTCAGCTAAACAAGAAGTACGAAAACTTAACTAACTTTCGTTCAGTCTAATAGAGGGATTTAGGTTTGTATTACTTTGACAATGAATAATTAATAATCATTTATTTATTTATTTAATATAACGATATAAAGTATAATGCATTACAAGTAATTTTATTTAAACAGTTATTAAAATAACATGTGCAAATTTTATTTATTTTATTTACTTTTAGCAACGGTTCCATCAAGTGCATTTTTGCTTTGTTATTCATCGGGACTGCCAACTTTGAAGATATTGCAACATCAATCAACAAAAGCTTCACACAACTGAATCTTACTCTTGGGGGACAGCTTTTGTGTATAAAGCCCCGATTCAAGCGAAGCTGACTGGTAATTTAATGCACTTTTTGTCGTCCTTTGGGTATGTGATACATACGGTATTGAGTTAAAAATGACCATAAACTCTTTAGTTCAATGCAATTTCAATTTAGTGTCTTGTTTCAATACCATACGTTTTGTTGTGCAGATGCGTACCTTCTTATGCCTACGTGTTCAGTGGAGATAAGTGCGAAGTGAGGGTGGAGAAACTCCAACTAGAGTCCAAGTATATCGTTGCTATAGCAGCCAGCTTGGGCGGTGTCATAGTGATCGCTGCGGTGGCCATCGTGTGCCTGCTATACAGACTGAGGAGGAAGGCAGCGAAGAATGAAAACGAAAGGTTTGTGTCCAATCGTTTGCTCATAATATAATCTGATAATGCGGAGCAAAATAAAATCTCATTGCGGGGATGTGAAGAGGTAGAGCGTTTTTTTTTTTACAATTAAAACACCTGTTTTTATTTTGCTATACAGTAAGTACTTGGTTATCGGTTTATGACTATTTTAATAGAGTTTATCAGTAGTATATTTTGTAAACAGTCAAAATCCCTTATCTCTACATGACACCTCATTCAAAGAAATCTGGAAATGCAAATACAACGTTTGGTTTATATTGATAGTTAATTAGCAATGCAAACAAGATAAAAGAGAGCTGTTGAGCTAGAAGGGAAATGATCCGGTTTCAATGGAGTAAAATCCCTTCTTTGTTTTAATTTCAATTATATTTGTACACGTGAGTTCCATCTTACAGTGGAGAAGACATTGAGCTAGATAACCTTAAAAGATCTAGTCAGAAACGTTCCGAGAACAGTTACGAGAAGTTCAGAGGGCGGGGAACATCAAAAGAAACGACATCAAACGGCTCAATAGATGATATTGAAAAGTCAAGGTCAGAGGTCACGAGGGTCCTGGATGGCGTGGTACACAAAGTGAAAAGGGACGAGAAAGGCAACGAGGTGATGTCTCCTTCATCATTATTGTATTGCTTATATGTTTTCAACGCATTTAGGATAAACGCAAGGAACTACATTAAACCTACAGGTAAAGAGTCCGACAAAATTAATCGATGCATTAATAAGCATCACTCGTTGCGCGATGAGTTTTTCTGCTATTTATACAAGAAAAATCTACGTAATCTTAACTCGATCACATGCTCTTTATGTATTTACACATACGCACATTATTTTCTTAAAGGGTGTTTTATTTCTCACCTAGTATGTTTATTCTCTCAGCACCATAATCAGCTCCATAAACTATTGGGGTATCGTGATGTCTGTCGTCAGTCCGTTCGTAGCGTCCGTGACGTTTTTGTTCGTTAAACAAGAACCGCTGGGAAAGTTTTGACAAAACTTCACATGAATGTTTCTTGGGTTATACTCTATAAAGAATATACCAATTGCTCCGGTCAGTGGAACAAGTAGGTCATGAGGTCCCAAAATGGGTTTAAATACTGAAAATCTTTTCCTCAACCGAAATTCTCAGATGTTTAATATTTGGGCATGTGGCATTCTATTACGGTCTTCTACAAAATGTCTTCACATTAGGTAGTCAAAATTTACTTCGCCCCGGTTGTCACCAGTTTTACATTGACTTGTAAAGGCAAAACCTTTTAAAACAAATCTTCTTGTCTGAATCCGTAAAGCCCAAGGCTTTCATGTGTGGTATGTAACATCATATAGAGAGTCACTGCAAAATTTGTTCAAATTATGTCCCTGAGGTTAAAAGTGACAACGCTCAAAGAGGTCACCAGGTTTAGAAACACTTATATATGGAAAACATTTTTTTAAATTCTCGTCTAAAACTGTAAAGCTAAAGGCTTTCATTTTTTGTATGTAGCATCATCTAAAAATCCTCTGCAAAATTTGTTAAAATCTCGTCTCTGGGGTAAAAACTTGCAATTCCTCCGGTTCACAAGTTTTCCATAGCTTATATAGGATGACCCTTTTAAAATCGTTTTGCGTGAAACTGCAAAGCCAAAGTCTTTCATATTTGGTATAAAGCGTCATCTAGATGCCCGCTTCAAAGTTCAAATCAAGTCCCTAGGATCAAAACTGGTAAGGCCCATGTGATTAAATGGTTATTTTAGACTTACAAACTGTATACATTTGTATAGCAAAATAACTTAACATTCTTCTCCACAAACGCTATGTAATAATGTGTATGTTACGTCACATTGTGGTCTCCTTCAAAGTATCTTTACATAATTGTCGAAACTGATTTTATAAACGATCGTACGACAATGTTAACTTACGAGAGAATTTTGTAATCTGAATAAGTAGACGAACTAGCTGGCTATGCTCGTCAAATATATACGGCGCTAGAGATGCCAATATAAGTAATTAAGTACTATCATTTGGACTTCAGCAATTATGCATCTTCGAAAAATGTATCGTATCGTAAATGTGTATAACGATGTTTATTGAAACTGGTCACACCCCAGACTTATATATAGCCTTATATATAGCCAAAAAGCCAGGGATGTAATTATTGGTACATATCATCTTATAGTGGTCCTTTTATATTGAAGTTTGTAGCTACAAACCAGACGTCTCAATTATTTTACATCTGAGCTACGGTTTTGGGGGCGACCGTGCAAGGATATTCATGTTCATTTTGCTTTTCTAATTTCTCGACGACTGAATTCATGTGAATTGCTTACGCATACGATAAATCGGAAAAGCAGGTAGTTTAATAATTGATAACTTATTTTTCCGGTTTTCTGTCAAGTAGTTATTGATGCCACACGGGCAAACAGGATGTTTTAGTCAATATTTATACCGGTATGTAAGATAATAATTGTATATGCACACAGCAACCCGGACCAATCAGGTTTTGACAAAATACGTGTTCGAAAGCACTTGAGATTTCTTAAAAATTGCATTCATGTACATTGTCCACAGTTAATATTTTCAGTTTATTAAAATAGTTCGACACAAATTTGACATTAAATAATTGTTCGTAGGAAATAATCGAAACCAAACAAATACATTGTTGAAACTTGATTATTTTCCCCAAATCGTCCTGCTGCCCCACATTAATGTCTTAAACATTCAACGATTAATTAATAGTCTGTGCTTACAAAACTCATAAAAACAGCGGATTTAGTAAATGATTTGACAATATTAACTACATTTGTGTAATTGCACAAGTTTCCCACACTGCTTGTATAGCAGCGCTCTGTTGTATTTTCGACCATAGAATTTGCCAAAGTTTAATGCTATTAGATTCTACATACGTAGGTGTACCAGCCCAAGCAACCACGTGACTTAGGTCGGCAGCGTCAGTCATCCGTGTTCTCGTCAGCGTCAGAAGACAACGCGCAGACCGGAAGTAGCATGTACGACTATATTGACACCGAGACGAAGGTAGTATTGGAATCATTTCTTCACAAAATATAACTCAGCCAATAGGAAAACACCTTATTTGGCACAGTTGCACATAAAAGCAAACATAAAAATGAGCATGAGACTCAGCCTCGAAAATGAAAGCGGGCGCAATATACATATAACCTATCTAATTTGTTAATTTGCAAAAAAAAAACACTTTATTTACTAACATCTCAGATTGTCCATTAGAAAAGAAGGCAGTTTCAACATATGCACAAAGATATCGTCTGATAACTCAAGCGGTCATTTTAAATATGTTAATAGAATTGAGATCAAATGTTTTTATCATCAAATGTGAGTGGATCCACGGAATTATCGAGCAACATCAAAACTGGTGTAATATGCGTCCTAACAAACAATAAAATTAATCATTGCACATGTACACGTCTTTTGTTTTCTATGTCGCTTAAATTGTGATCGTTAAAATATTAACAAAGTATAGCTTGAGCTGCTCCAGCAGAAGGAATGCGTTTTTCCTGCGCATGGTCCTTAATTTATGGAAAGGGACAATTGCCAACCAGTGCGACGCTGACCATGAGCACGAAACACAATACATATATACGTTAAAACACACGTGAATAAAATTTGGACGAGCGAATTTTGATTGTCAAAACAAAGCATTGTGATTTTTTAAATCATAATGAATGTTTCTTTGTAAACATCGTGTTCGGATGTTTTCCTTAAATGTGCAGCTTGCTGATTCCGTTTTACCTGCATAATCACTACTATAAAATATTTTCATAAAAATGATGTTTGGTGCTTGTTTACCGCATTCACGTAGTTTTTCAATGTATCAAATGGTACTTATTGATTACTTATTGATTACAGTGCGTTTTTTATGGACAAGTTTATTTATTTATTTTTGGAATTGAGACTTAAAAACATGTATCAAAATGCAGGAACATCGTCTGTTATGTTGCAGTATCACATCCGCCGACCGAATGTCAGCATCAAAACCATTCGCATATGAGATGGAACTTGCAGCAAAATAACATGGTTTAGAAAATGAACGGCATAATTAGTGACCATTCTACTGAACGGAATCGACCTTTTTATGGCTTGACGCTATGGATTACTGTCAGGCTCAATCAGTTTTTAAAGGCATACTAAGTGACAATTCTACGAAACAGCATTGAGCTATTAATTGTTTGACGCATTGAACTACTTATACGTTCACCATGCAAATCTTGGCATGATAGGTTTCAATAAGTGATCATTCGAAACCGCCTTAATCTTTATTTAAGGTTTCCCACAAAACATATTGGATATGTTATTAATAATTGGTTATTCTCATATATCATTCGTGTTTTCAGTTTGCGTGTTTTTGCTATGCAGTTTATATAAATTGCTTGTAATTAATGTTCATAATGTATATATAAAACTTATGTTATATTGCTAATTCACGTATCCATGATTGTCAATACGTCTTTCATACAAATTGTATTTTTATAATAATACTTTTGAATGTGTCATTTGTCAATTATATAATCACTCATCACTTAATAAATACTTCCAGTCGCATTAAATACCTTATAATGGTTTTGCTGAATTGTTTATTTCATCAAAAGACATTATACTTGCTCCAAGCGAAGAATGCATAACCAATAAGGATTTGTAATTTCTGTGATGTATATACATATATATCNATGTTAATATAACTTTTTCGCTCTACTTCATGCAAATGTTGTACAATGTTTTAGCATGCTATTGTTAAGAATTGTTTACCACTCGATAATATGTTTACATGTTATGCCAAGCAATTGTGCACACAACATTGTCTTGCATGGATTGTAATATATATGTGCCAACGGCCGGAGGCCTATATCACAAATAAACAGAACTTGAACTTGAAACGTACGATTTTTACTATAATCAAGGGAGACAAATTCGGAATGTTTGTGTCTTCTACATTTCTTAGCGTTACTTTCCTTGAAAGATGTACTTTTTTATTCAATCGTAGTAAATAGGCGAATGTTATTTTTGTATCCATGATGTCTATATGTATATGTTGGACTTTAATTTCCCTGTAAAAATGATCAGAGCTTGCAAATTCTAGATAGCTAAAACGGTGAAAATAGCAATAAATATAATAATTATAATAATAATAATATAGATGTATGTTAAACAACTTATATCTTTTATGTTAATTAATGTTTACAAGTCACATTTTCCCGCCGTTTTACGTATGGTGAACGGACAACCCACCGCCGGCGAAAATCGCATCAAGTATCAGATTTATCAGAACTGTGACCACCAGGAAACCCAGAAAACAGAACTAGTCAAAAATCATCGCAACCGTTTACCCTGTGATGTAATTGGTGGAACCATCTTCTTCACATTTCGTTGGATAGTCGGAGAAGCTTAAAACGTAATTTGTCATTGGCGCCTTTGAGACAGAAACCTACTAGTGTACCAAATCTCTTATTCGTAGATATGTCTTTTTCGACATGCACATCATACGACTCGGTTGTATAAGGTAGAAATCTACCACTCTTGTTACTTTAGATTTGTCCGGTGGTCCTTCCAAAATAGGTCGACATGTTAACTTAGCGGCGAGTTAAGAGACATTAAGGATGAAGGACGGCGCTTCCGGTTTACCGGCCTTGTGAAATAGGTTTAGAATATCATAAGAAACATGATTGTTGTTTATCCAAAAAGAATGTCTGGATTCCTGAAACACATAAAGGTGGCATGTCGCGGCTGTTCTGTAAGTCTGTACGACTGTGTGAAATGTTCTGTCTCAGCCATTAATTTGCCATGGGTTTTGAAAAACCTTTGCACACCATCATAAGACAACATGTCGCGTGTAGCACCCGCCCCCTACCTCACATGTCTCGGTCACACGTAGTTGTTAAAGGTCAAATTTGGCCATAAAACATCTTAAAATACCTTGCTCAGCCAAAGAAAGCTATGCCATATATAATGGACAGGGAAGACTATGTCAAGAAGCTGAAGTGTGAAATGTCGGACAGTGAGACATACGTCGCAATGACGGATGATAAAACAAGGATTGTGGAAAACAGAGTGAAGAAAGTGGCCGATACCCTATACAAGAAAGGTTCGATCGACAATGACCTTAAAAGGTATCTCACCAGCGGCGGTGGAACTTCCGGTAAGCTACAGGGCAACCCGAAGCTTCATAAACCTGGGATGCCTCTCCGCACTATTGTAAACGGCCGCAATCACCCGACAGAGAAGATGGCGGAAATAGTGGAGAATGAATTGCGCGATCATGTGACGTCACTTCCGTCGTATGTGAGAGACACAACCGACTTCCTAAACAAAATAACACAGATACAGCAGCCGTTACCAGACGGTACCATCATATTTTGTTTGGATGTGAAGGCTCTTTACCCCAGCGTACCAAGAGAAGAGGCCCGTGCTGCAGTAATTGAAGCTCTCAATCGGCGAGTGCAACCGGAAGTACCAACCAACGACATGATCACAATGATGGACACTGTTCTAAATAACAACACCATTTCATTCAATGGAGACCACTACATGCAAAATGAAGGAACTGCTATAGGATCGCACTTAGGTATGAATTACGCATCGACCTACATGGGAGCCTGGGAGACAGAGTTATTTTCAAAATCAAATAAACATCCAATAGCCTACTTCCGGTTCGTTGATGATGTTTGGGGCTTGTGGACACATGGTTTGGAGGCACTAAAGACATTCCATGCGTTTGCAAATGAAATCCATCCACGAATACAGCTAGAGCTCCGCTACTCCACAGAGCAGCTCGAATTCCTAGACACCATGACGTCTATTCGAAAAGGAAGGCTGGTTTCAGACCTATACACCAAACCAACAGATCGGCACCTCTACCTGCACATGGACTCGTCGCATACCGAGTCTACGAAGAAGGCCATTCCGTACGGCTTAGGTGTGAGGCTGAAAAGAATANTCGTGTTGAATACAACTATTTTCAAGTAAGTTGTAGTTAATTTTTTAGACGGGAAGTAACAAATGCAATGCATATTGTTATAATCAACATGAATCAACTTGAATGTTGTTAATATTGGCCATACTGTATATAATATTTCGAATGAGATAAAAGAGCAACTTCAGAAGCGAGGATACAATGGCCGATTCGTCCAAACAGAACTGAAGAAAGTTGATAGCAAGAAGCGAGAAAATCTGCTGCATTCGAAAGTGCCTTCAAAAAGTACCTCCAGGGTACCGCTCGTTATCACTTTCTCCAGAGCGCTACCAAATGTCGGCCATATNATTTATGAGGATGGGGTGATTCAAAAAGGTTGTTTACAAAGTTTGTTATTTCATAAAAACTATCAATTATTTGCATAAACGTTACAAAACTAAAATTATGTGAATGTGTGAATGACTTCACCTGGTAATTTCTAGTTATTTTGTATAATGTTTTTATTGCGCTTACATCATTTATTGCAAACAAAAATACCTGTATAACGATATACTTAACGCATATGCGAAGTTTTGCCAAAGCGTTAAATTAAAACGACCCAAATGGCCATCTGTACAAATGAACAAATCAATATTTGATAAGAAAATCAAATGGTGTAACCTAATTTGTTTTCTGATATCGTAAACGAATTTACTAAAAACGGAAGTTAACATGTAAACGATTATGAATACATAGTAATAAAAGTAATTATTATTTACAACTCTATTTTACAAAATCAAAGTTTATATTAAATTTAATGTAATAATATCGTTGTCGTGTTATTAGAAACATGAAACACTACATTACGGTAAGTTGAATGACGGTTAACTTGTAAAATTATTACTTTGGTAGACTACCATTTAACCTTTTCGAAAACATACAATTTGTTTATCCTTACTATATTCATGCTATTTAATTATACGATTATACGATTTGTTAGTTTTGGTGTTGCCAGTATAACAAAATATCAACAAAGGGAAGTATTGTTTGCCAAGGAAATTATCAATGTGATTTTCAACGGGTTTCAAATTTGTGTCGGTTCGGACTTGGTATCGTTTCGCGGATCTGGTATTTTCATGTCGGGCCGGGTATTAATATAAATACATTGTACCTTTTAATTTGTTCCGACAGTTTCAAAATAAACAGATGTCCGCCATCTGGTTTATTTTATCATAAAGTAATATCTCAGACATACTGTGCAAAGCAAATTCAATATTTAATGCATTTAAACAATATTTCTAAAGTTTATTGAACATTTTTTTTTAAACATGTTTCAACAGTTTTGATGTGAAAACATAAATGATTGGCATTTTTTTAGATTTCGTGACCACGTGTAAACGAACGCAGAGAAATAAAAACACTTTTATTCTGGTCAAATGTGTTTAGACGATATTAAATAATACAAAAGTGTTACTAAAAGTGTCAGGACTTTGATTATTTACAGCGTAAATGATGTTAAATCAAGACTTATTGGAAATTAGGTCATTAAGGAGTACATGTTTTGGCGGATGTATCCGGTTTTAGCATTGCCCAAATGTTGCCCTAAATTAATCATAGCTAGCTAGACTGGATATTTCCGGACTTAGCTCCGGTTAATAAAAAATACTATATAGTATTATATAGTAGAGGTATTTTTCAAATACCCGACCGACCCAAATTTTTAAAGAAGAAACCGAAGTTAATTTTAATGAAACCGATAATGCGGGTATTTTCGGGTACCCGCTGTGTTTTTTTTATCAAATTAATCAGTATTAGTTATTTTTTTTGGTTCTCAAAATTTTCTTGTGCAATATTTTTTCAGATGGATTACATGTGCATCCGGATAGCATTGTTATTACTGACTGGTACTGTTCACGTGTTCAGTATTTTACACATTATGATGAATTATACATACAGTATACACTATTTACACACTAAAAACAGTAAACACTATCGGTCAAACAGAAATATTTAAGGAATAATAAGACGCTTAAAATATGCAACATTATGTTAGTGTATGATGTATAAATGTACAAGTACTGCTTCAGTAAATAATACACATCATCGTCGGTGGTTCACCTACTTTATATTCACAAAGCTCAACAGGAAAAATATATATTGCAGTAATGACGGAAAACACGGTTAAATCGTTAAACAACGGTAATGTATGCGTGTGTTCAACAGTTTCGACAAAAAGTATAAAATAAAGGGTTTACAACTTTTAATAGAAAGTCAAGATTTAGTCTACATAATGTGCTTTGATTCTGATTGAAGATTTTGACATACCAAACATACTAGAATGTCTCGTAATAAATTCCGTTTTTTGTATCAAGTTTCAAAGTTATGGTAGACATAATTTTACTATAAAAATATATATCAACAGGTTCACCAACAGAATCAACAACATCCGCTTCGATAATAACGCCAACATCAACAACCGGACTAATCATAACAGCTGGACCAAACACAACACACGCACCAGTTACATCAGCCGCACCAATAACAACAACCGGACTAAACACAACACACGCACCAGTAACATCAGCCGCACCAATAACAACAACCGGACCAAACATAACACACGCACCAGTTACATCAGCCGCACCAGTAACAACAACCGGACCAAACACAACAACCGCACCAGTAACATCATCCGCAACAATAACAACAACCGGACCAAATACAACACACGCACCAGTTACATCAGCCGCACCAGTAACAACAACGGGACTAAACACAACACCCGCACCAATAACATCAGCCGCACCAATAACAACAACCGGACTAAACATAACACACACACCAGTAACATCAGCCGCACCAGTAACAACAACCGGAACAAACATAACACACGCACCAGTAACATCAGCCGCAACAATAACAACAGCTGGACCAATCACCACACCCGCATCAATCACAACAACCGCACCAACCACAACACCCGCACCAAACACAATACCCGCACCAACCACAACACCCGCTCCAACCACAACACCCGCACCAACCACAAATCACGCACTTAAAAAAAAGAAGGTCTTCCGATGAAAGTGTTAGGATTTGGACTTATGGACAATGCCGGTGTGATAGTACCCATATCATCGGTATGATACTGTAACGTTATTTACCCATTGCTTTGCCAAAGCAAAGAAGGTACGTAGAATCTCTAAATGTCGCCAAGAAGCTGAATGTCGCACTTTACGTTAAATTTTGTAAATTTAAAACAAAATGCGGTAACCTACGCAAAGCGTCGAACAACCATGTGACGCTATATAATTAATCTGTAACGCTTAATTTCGCAACAAATAACTGCTTTATATTCACGTCTAAACTACAATAACATCGCCAAAACTCAAGCAAGCGATACTTCGAAATTTAAAAGCAATACATTATCAATAATACCAATAGGTATGTATTTATACATAAAACAAATGTGTTTCAAGCTATTGCTCTTTAGGATTACACAGATGAATATTGTTAGAATGATTTGTATCGATGATTCTCTTGTAATGATTCTCCCAACGAACAAAAAAAAAGTGACTTGTAAATACAATAGTGCTTTGAGTTCTCAATTCCTGACCCACTCAAATGTGTATATTATTTTCAAAATTTGACCGCTGCGTTATGTAATATTCGACTACGATAACAAACACTTGGTATATTGAATGGTAATGTCGACATTATTTATTAATCCAGAAATCATGAAAAGTAGCAATCACGTGGGACCGACAGTACCCGAATCTGTTTTGCTCACCTGAGCACAACCTGATCATGTTTAGTCATTTGGGTTACCACGATGTCCGTCGTTCGTCCGTGAATGCTTCCGTGTGTGCGTCAGCTTTTGTTTTCAAACGAAATGTCCTACTTATCAGCCTGGAAGAAATTGATGAAAACTTCACATGATTGTTCGTTTGGCATCATCAAATAAAAAAAATATAAGGAGCCCTGTACGTTGATTTAATAGGTAACGGGGCCCAAAAGGCTTTTGAAAATGAAAAATGATACAAATCATCTCCTCTTACACCGCATTGACCAGAGGTATTCTCTTTTGTATGAATCATCGTAGTGTGGTATTCGATTAAGGTTGTTCAAATCATCCTCCTTGATTGAAATTGGCCCCGCCTAGGAGGTAACTTGTTTATCCTTCTATATGTATGTATAAAGTGACATATTGAAACATATTCCTCTCTGAATCCGCATGGCCCACGTGTTTGGTATTTGTTATATAACATCGTATAGAATAACTCTACCGCATTTGTTCAAATTATGCCAATCGGTCACAATTACCCCCGCTTTGGGGGTCAGGCGCAGTGATTCTGTAATTGTAAAGAAACATTATTTACTGGTCCTTTACCAAGTTTGTTCAAATAAAGTCCATAGGGTCAAAAGTGGCACAGCCCTGGAGGTACTACATAATCATTTATATTCGTCGGCATTAAATTTCTTGATTTTTTTTTATGACAATTGCATGTTAAATCTAAATAAAAACTACTACAAATATGTAACGTCTCCTTTATCTACTACAGCTGTAAATGCGACTGTATCAACTGCAACAATTACCTCAACAGTTACTACGGGAAGGCAAACTATACCTTCCACAGCTGAAGTTGGATCAAATATAGTTCGCTTAGGTAAGAAACTGGTGTGGCTCAACAGGTTTCAATCATGAACTTGTAAATGTTAACTGCTAAAATTTGGTTACTTGTCTTAAATATAAACACTTATTGCTAGAATAACATTTCTAAAATGTAGAATTAAACGTGAATGTGAGAGTGATTTTTTGTGCACCACATTTTTCAAACTGTGTGACTGCATAACCATGCGTGGTCCATAAAAAAACCTGTTACCAATTAGAAATAAAAATGTGAAGCTTGCAATGGTTTGCAAAGTTTTGAAAATAAATATCAAACTTATTGTGTTTGTCAACAAAAAAGCGTAAGAGATAAACAACTTTGATATACTATACGAATTTCAGTTTGAAAACAATTTTTCATACAGAAGACATGTTGTATCTGGTCACAATATAAACTACAAAGCTGTCTTGTTATGGCATGTTACTTGCTCTTAACAGATAAACTGGAGATTCAGATCACATCAACTGTTACGGTGAACAAAACCTTCGAGTCTGACTTAAAAAATAAGGCATCATCATTGTTTATAAATTACTCTTCTGAATTTAAAGACAAGGTAAGTATATGACTTTAATTTGTACTCATTAGGGTGTTTTTTTTTGTCGGTAATATTTTATATTTTGCGTATGTGTGTTTTTATTAATGAATACAGTATGATAACTTATATTTGAACGATAATAATGCATGTATGAGTTGTTATTAACTTCATTGTAAACATCAAAAGAGCGTACATGTATCATAATAAACACATTAAACATGAACATTTTAATAACCTCAATTTCTTATGTTGATGATACTAAACTCATCCATCTTTGGAAAATTCATACACAGTTGTCATATTTTCAGCTGAACAAGAAATACAAAGACATCCCTAACTTTCGTTATGTCCAAATAGAGGGATTTAGGTTTGTATTACTTTGGCTATTATAATAATTAATAATCGTACATGTATAAATGTTAAATATAGAAAGCAAGTATAGTTTAAAACAAGTAATTTAATTTAAAAATGAAATTCGTTTTATATTATTCGTATTAAAATAAAAGGTGCAATTTGCTTCATGTTATTTCCTTTTAGCAATGGTTCCATCAAGTGCAATTTTTCGTTACTATTCAACGGTAATGCCGACTTTAAAGAAATCGAAACTGCATTCAACAACAGTTCACCACAGCTGAATCTTACTCTTGGAGGACAGCCTGTTAACGCCATTGTGGATATAGCACCGATTCAAGAGAAGCTGACTGGTAATTGTTTTACTTTAAGGCGTCCTGGGGTATGTCATTTATACGATTTTTAGTTTTTTAAATGACCATTGCCTTCAGTTCAAGGTTTTTAATGAACATTTCTGGCATGCCAAGTTGGTAATTTAATGCAGATACTACATTGAAAATAAAAATAAATATCCAATTACTATTATCAATAAATAAATAAATTTTATAATGTCTTAAAATTGATATAGGAGGCCAGTCGACGTGCGATTATTATGCTGAACGTGAATCCGTGTGCCAAAGGTTTTGACTGCAGCATATCAAGTGGCAAAGTTGTCTGTCGTCATCCATGCACTAAAAGTAGTAATTATTGTCAGAATAACGGCGCATGCTTGTATGATCATACCAAGGACACTGTCACATGCAAGTAAATAATATACTTTTAGAAGCATAGTTACGGTCTTTCTGCGCCATTAGAGTTTTGATTTTAAATTAAATGTTTGAATGTTCGAGATATGATTTGTCATAAACTTAAGACTTACTAAACAAAACAAGTAAAGTAACAATCTAAATAAATGTCCAATTCGACAAAGAATTGCTCGCTATTTATAAACAAAAATCAAGAAAAACAATACTGCGCCATTGTTCTTTTAACCCCATATATTTTATTCTTTATACTAGAGTAATGGATACAAACGCCATACGACTGGCACTCCACCTCATCATGGTTAAGGCGGGGTAGATAATTGTTCGGTGGAGTGTATTGTTTAAATACCATACTTTTATGTTTGCAGATGTGTGCCTTCTGATGCCTACGTGTTCAGTGGAGAACAGTGCGAAGTGAGGGTGGAGAAACTTCAACTAGAGTCCAAGTATATCGTTGCTATAGCAGCCAGCGTGGGCGGGGTCGTAGTGATCGCTGCAGCGGTGGCCATCGTGTTCCTAGTCTTCAGGCTCAGGCGGAAAGAAGCGAAAGATGGCGACGAAAGGTTTCTGGCTATGACACGAAATTTATCTTTCGATGAGATTTTATTGACAATCTGTTCAGCCATTCTGATAATACGGTCTATATTAGATGTGCAGGGATATAAAATCCCTAAGCGTAACATCAACTAAATGTCTGGCAGATGGCCTGACAATTTTATTTGTAGATCTATAAACAAGAAGAATATTATCTTCATTGTTTGCCTTAAGGAAAATAAAAGGCATTAAGGATTGCCTTTCCTCTATTTCTTAAAATTAATTAGTTTTTAATAGAACAACATAAGAGCATAAAAGTCTCCAGTCCGTCAGACATCAGAGCTCAGTTATCGATAAGACGGTTTTATTAAACAGATGAAATGAAGTCATTTAGTACACGCTTGTTAGAAAAATCATCTTCTTTGCAGAGAAGAGGACATTGCGCTAGATAACCTCAGACGATCCATTCAGACACGCTCTAAGAACAGTTACGAAAAGTTCAGAGGGCGACTCGCATCAAATGAGACCACTTCAGACGGCTCCATCGGTGACCTTGAAAGGTCAAAGCCAGAGGTAAAGAGAGTCCTGGATGGCTTGGAACACAAAGTGACGAGGGACGAAAAAGGCAATGAGGTGATTCTATCTTTAATTGATTTTAGGTTTTCGTCATTAAATGTATTCTTAGGTCAAAAACTACTTTTTTAATTCTGCAGGTTACGATTAATACATAGTATATCGATCAACTAATGAGTTGTGCTCGTGGTACAATGAGATTGTATGTCACTCGTACTAAAAAAATCCAAAATGGTATATGACATTTAGATGAAGTACTCGACCATTTTTACATTACCAATTGGTTGCATTATTGTCTCTCGTATAGTGTATTAAATTCTTCACCAATTGTGTCTATGCTTTCAGTAACCTTTTTAAGAATAATGTAATCCGTTGACTTGTATGTTTAAAGAGACATGCGGGTATTTTGTTAAATCGTCAACTTATCGTTTAGGTTTTCTGTCAAGTGTTTCTTGATACCACACTGGGTAAACAGGATGTTCACTTCGATGTTGGAGATAAAAAGTATATGCGTACAAATACCCTCACCAAAGTTCTAAAAAACTTTTGACAACAAGCGTGTGTGTTGATACAATAGATTCGGCTTTGTTAAGATCCCAAATAAAATAAAATGAATGTGTACACTTTTACTTGCAAAATATTTTGGTACAAATTTTACGACACATTTGTGTTCATCTGAACTATCTCCAGCGAATAAAATTTTCTTTGTCAACTTCTCCACATCTACCCCTGTTAGCTGGTCAGCACAGTACATATAAAACATTTGCTATGTTATACGACCTATACCTATTGCGTAAACAGTCGATATCAAATAAATAGACAATGCTTTAACCAGTAACATTTCCTTATAGGCTCATAAAACCTTGGATTAAGTAAAATAATTCAATTCATTATAATATCACCGAGGTATGCAGGGTTTCCAACATGATATTTTAATCAGCACCTTTTGCCAATTTTCTTATTCCTAAACCTGTCTCTGTTGAAACTAGAGATTTATCCATACATAGGTGTACATCTACCAGCCCAAACAACCACGTGACCTTGGTCAGCAGCGTCAGTCATCCGTGTACTCTTCTGCGTCGGAGGACAACGTAACGCAGACCGGAAGTAGCGCGTACGACTACATCGACACTGGAATTGTATGCATAGAAACGGACAATTTTATACGATGTTTAACATACTACCATCGCAGGACCAGTGCAAGCGCTGTATACTCAAGAACATACATTTCGATAAATAATAATACAATCGTATTAAATTTGACTGATTTCATTGCGCATTTGTAGGTTTTTTCTTTAGATGTGCAAACGATTTCTGGAAATATTCTTTCAAAAGTCGGGTTCTGGGGCTTAAACAAGGTTTGAAAATGCCGGTCTTTGTTTTTTCCTTTCAGTATCAAATCCGCCGACCAAATGTCAGCATCAGAACCATTCGCATTTGAGATGGAACATGCAGCATAAACAGGATGGATTTGAAAATAAACGACATAATCAGTGACAGTTCTAGGAAACGACATTGACCTTTTTATGGTTCGGCGCATTGAATTACCATAACGTTAAAAATATTTATTATGGCATAAGTGATAAAAAGGGATAACTCAAAACAACATTGACCTTTATGTAGTGTTGCACACAACGCACAGTGATTTTTTTAATTAAAAAGTGTTAATTCAAATGTATCATTTATGTTTTTATTTGCATGTTTTCTATACAGTTTATATAAATATTGCATATTATAAATGTTTATTGTGTAAAAGCAAAACTAGTGTAATATTGCTAATTCACGTGTTAATGATTGTTCATACTTATTCCATTCAAACGTTTTTGTTAAATAGTATTTTTGCATTTGTCATTTGCTTATTTTAGCATCACTTAATTAAAACTTACAGTCGTATTAAATACCTTTTAAAATGGTGTTGCTGAATTGTTTATTTCATCACAAGACATGATATTGGCTACAAGAAAAGCATCCATAAAGGTTCAAGTTTTATGATTAAGACTTAATGTTCAAGCCTGCGTAATGATGGACATGTTTACACAATCTTGTCACTCTAGCACGTATTCTGTTCGAATTACGGGCTGTACAAAAATCCTACGGAAGGACGGGACAAACACACGCGAGTACAACTATATCGCCCTTCACCGCTCGCAAAGTAGAATCATTGACAGAGTTCACAAGAAGCGAATGCGTCATTGATATCTGACAATCCGTATTAGACGTTTTTCCTGTAAGTATCAAAATATGTACAGTCCTAATTCGTTTTAATATAATCCATTATCTTTTGAAGTAAATGTATGTAAAAACTGGCGTTTGTAGACACGATTTTTTGAATTTTATTATACAAGTGCAATAACATTAAACAAAAAACGACGACATAATTAATTGTATTTTACATGAATCATGCTTTTCTCATATGATTGTGTTCATAGACACGTTCGCAATGAGTGTACGATTGGCGCACTTTTTATCTTATCAGTGTTCGTGAAGTAATGCTTACTGGCGACAGAGGAATTTGATTTATAGATCGATTCAAAAAGATAAGAAAATATTTGTGTGACTAAGTTCACACGAACAAATTCTAGTATTTATCCATAAAAAATAGGAACACAATATTGAGTGTGAAAACCAGTTGTGTTACAAATTATAGTACATACAGAATAAAACATCACCGTTTCAATATGTATTTATAACGAAACATAAATATATATAACTACATAAAAAATCATTTAAGTGTTATTAAAACACGTAGTTATAACACTTAGAACATTATTTTTATTGAAACAATGACCATTCAGCATTTTTAATCCGCTGCGAAGAGTTTTTCAGGCGTTTATCATGAAATATTGGGAACACTCTGCAAACCTTTCCGCGTTGCATTCGGATTAATAGGTATCTGTGTTAATTTCCGCAACAAACGTCACTCCGCGAAAAAATGCCAAAACAGCTCGAGGAAAAAAGTCCGCCCATTTTTTCCCGTAAGCTTGCATGTCACTCAGTCACTCACTTACTCACTCACTCACATATTCATACACACATTCACTCATTCACTCATTCACTCACTCACTCACTCTCTCATTCTTACACACATTCACTAATTTACTCATTCACTCAATCACTAACTCACTCATTTTTGTATTCATTCATTCGTTCATGCATTAATTCATTCCATTATAGTGTACTTTATCAATTGCTTATCTCTGCGTGCTTGTATTAGAAACTATCTAAATATTTGAAGTCGGTGTAAACGTAACATCGAAACCCGGACGAAATTGAGGTTTTAAATCAGACAATTTATCAGAAAACCGATAAGTTATCACTTTTGCAAATAAGAACCAACGCCTTTTGAGGTATTATGGTGCTCTGTTTGTGACAGCGTTTTATAAAGTAAAGAAATAGTAAGATTGTAATTGAAAAAAAAGTGTGGCATATTATCGTATATAATGGAAAGGTGAAAGGTTCTCGCAAACATCGACAAAGGAAACCTTTACATGATTTACGCTTCCTTAACGTTTCACTTTGCCTTACTTTAGACGGATCTGGGAATTGCCACGAAAAGTTTTATCTCCTCCCCCAGCTGTTGATAAATGATTTATTCCAATTCATCCAAACTCACATTTATCATCACGTGCTCGTTCAAAAATCACAAAAATACGTTCGTTTTTGTGTACAGTAATTAGTGTTGTTTGCAAACTTCTTGCAACGGTTAGCACGCCAATAGTTTATTGATAAGAGCTTTGCTCAAAACCCGTCACTTTCTAGCATGTATCCCTCGAATTAGTGACACTGTTTATTTCTACACTTTCGTTTGAAAATCCATTCATATTTGACCAATAATGCACCGAAAAATGATTAAGCTTTGGCATTGAAAAGAAAACTTGACCTCAAGCGTTTGCCGACCTGGTTTAGAACGTGTGACACCATCCCATAGTACTTTTGAGCAATACACATGGCTTAAATTGGTGAATTTTCCTTTACTTGCTACAGTCTTTGGAAAAAGTGATCTTGTTTCTGCGCGAGACATACTGTATCGTCAGGCTGTATGTATTTGTTGCCACTTTAAAAGAAAACCATTACGATAGAATGCTCTGGACCAAACGTATATACATACGTATGTATATACAGAAAAAACAATACTTGCACCATGATAATGGTGGCGGGGAGCTGTCATGTTTTATGAAGAAACAAAACACCACACATGGTTTTAAAATTAACTCTGAACCCGTTGTGCCATCCATACTTGATTAAGATTTTTACCGATCACAGATTGTAGTTAAGATTTCACAAACATTACACCCGTAAGAGTTGTTTAATCTGTTCGAATGGTGAAAGCTACAACGTAAGTTAGGAATTGTGAAATAACAAATGTTTAATTAATATTTTTGTTATTAATGACGTTATGTATTGCACACAAGCGGAAGGGGTGGGTTGTGTGCGAAACGGACTCTATCTACCTTTAAGTGAGGTTTAAACATCTGAAAAATGGAAGCGCTGTAAACAAAAGCTGGATGTTTATTTCGAGCGTTAGTATAACTTTGTGTGAATTCTAAATCAGTGATTATGTCGATTGTGTGAACAAATAGTTCATGTGATCTGGTGCTTTAATTCAAAATATATCATTAAACAGTCGTTCTAATTACAATTTGGATTGCTACAACAGAACAATTTTATTTAATTTAACAATTTTATCCAGGTCAAATGATAATTATTGACCAAAAGAAAATGTATATTCGGTAGTCTATATAAAGATGTTAATGTGTCAGAAGTGTTATTGCGCTACATTTTACACATTGCTCTTGTTTTATTCTGAGACAAACACGTTGGACAATTCTCAGGTTGTTAATATATGGGGAAATCCCTTTTTATTATTATTATTAATGACTACAAATATGAAACAATATTTTACCCAATAGACAAGTTTTTAACTTTAGAGAAAAAAAATTCATTATCCAGTCTGTAAAAAAACAACTTACTTAAATGTAAAGCATAAATATACTTTCTAATGGTGACTTAAAATACATCCACAGTATCGATCGTTCTCTACATACGTTGCTGAAACCACGACTCTTTGAGGTTTGAGTAATGATAACTAATTGTGTTATTGATTGGAATACATATTGCTTTTTAGTATGAAATAACCAATATAATTCTTTTTACTAAAATCACATTCTTTAAATTATAATGGTAGTATAAAATATGACGTAATATCGTTTTTGATAATTATAAGGAGTAACAAATAAATTGTTACTGTTCGGGCGAATGACCATTTAAAATTCACAAAGTGTCTGTTACGGCAATTGCTTACAGAAATACGTTTCGTCCGTTCACTGGTGACCAAGAATTAACAAGTTGGATACAAGTTCAATACAAAGAGAAACCAACAATTTGGATTGAGTTTGAAATAAGATCAGTTAAAAACAATATGCTTATAATACATATGTTATTTATTAACTTTTCAGTATTATCCCCATGTTTTGATTGTATCATCCAATTATTTGTTTTATAATATTTTTTAAACATTCTGAAAAAATGAAAGCAGAATGGCGTACAATTAAGCTCGTATTTTGAAGAGTTTACTAGTCCTTTGCCATACTCGTATAATGTATTATTTTATCATCTGCCTTATTTATATAAGGTTATTATGAAAGGATACTTATGATTGGTAAAGAATAAATCTTAATAAATCTTCACAATATGTTCAAGCCAATACAATTGATCACTTGAATCAAACCATGTAGCATTGATCAGCAGTAAGAGAATGTATGGCTATTAAGTTCATAAATGCATTATACATGTAATACTTATGTGTACTGGATATTTTTTCAAGTCAATATGATAATGGTAGATTGATTTATATCAAATAAAAGAACAATAAATATGTATTTTAAACATGCAAACGATTAAACTTAAATACGACATGTAAATGTTAATTTTTGCTTAAGACAAGTAATTTAACTATTGAAAATAACAAACAGATGCAGTGAGATCTGCGTGTCCATAACACACCTGCACGCAGTGCAAACTACATTATCTGTGTACGAACACGTGTATATTCTTTGAATATGACGTGTGATAACATGGAATATTAGAACACACAATTATCATTTTCTTTGAATGAAAAGAAGAGTAAAAAAAAAAAACAACCCCACATTTATTTCAAAACCGGTCGTTTCCATTACCAGCTTTTTGATCTCACTTAATGGTAGGTCACTTAAAGATGCCTACACCAACCCACCGCTGGTATGTATATTGTTCGTTTTGAAAACATGTATTACATGACCACGAAGAAATGGGAAATGATTCAAATATACTTTACAGTGTTCAAGATGAAAGCAAAACACCGAGGTTTAACAACGCTGTTATATACAGGTAACGTTCAATGTTTAAATACATTTTTGTTTTTATAAAATGATATGCCTTTTTAACTTACTCATGTAAACGCTTGTTAAGCATTCTTAGTGTCTATCGTTTGTATGCACCCGTCATGATGTGACACTGCGTCATGGATGTCAGCCTTGCAACTGGGACGTCGCGGTCTCGAGGATTGTTCCAGAAGTGTGTGTGTGTGTGTGTGTGTGTGTGTGTGTGTGTGTGTGTGTGTGTGTGTGTGNTAATGGTGAGGATTTTCATGTCATAACTTTGTTTACATAAAGGCATTTTGAAATTTAGCATTACAAGTTAAGCCGACTTGTCGCGAGCGAAATCATGTCGATTGCTCAAAGGTCAACATCACTATGTAATAGATGTTCTTGACCGGTCCACTATAGTGTGAATAATGGTATTTCGTTCATAAAGGGCACAAATGTTCATCGGTTCAAGTCGATGTGTCGTGAACAACAGCCATGTAGCTATCTTAAAGGTCACAATTGACCAATTATCTGTGTTCAATCAAATTAAACGGATTAAATAATGATAACTTAAAGTAAACATTAGTCTAATTCAAACACTACTTAACTCTGCTAATATCCCTCTGATCAGAAAGGACAAACGCCTCTATGCTACGAAAAAAAACATGACACGCACTGTCTGCAGCATCGAGATTCGACAATGCTTCAAACGATCAGCTCGTCCAATTATTCATATATATTATACATTATCAAACCAGAGCACATTTCTGAAAAGGCATTGGATCTTAGGTGTTTCATTAAAGAGTTATCTATTTATTCGAAAACGACAAACACGTCATCAAAAAATGAGCCTCATTTTCAAACGCCAGACCACTATAGGCTTAAAAATACATTATTATTAACATTATTCTTGTTTCAGCTTTTTTAATAAATGTGGTAGAAACGCTGAACAATGGCGACGTATGTTCCTGCGGGGATCGATCCATTTCTACCAAAGGTATTTCTGCTTTTGACAAAAACGCGTGTCCCATTTTGACGGTAAAATTGATACAACTGATACAAAAAATATTGCAATAAGAAATGTACAACGACATTGACTTCCATAATTACTTAAAATTGACTTCCATAATTACTTAATATTGACTTCCATAATTACTTAATATTGACTTCCATATTTACTAAAAATTGACTAACATAATAACATAAAATTGAATTCCATAATTACTTAATATTGACTTCCATAATTACTTAAAATTGACTTACAACAGCCGGACCAGTTAAAACAGCCGAACCAATAACAACAGCCGGACCAATCACAACAGCCGGACCAGTTACAACAGCCGGACCAGTTACAACAGCCGTACCAGTTACATCAGCCGGTCCAGTTACAACAGCCGGACCAGTTACAACAGCCGGACCAGTTACAACAGCCGGACCAGTTACAACAGCCGGACCAGTTACAACAGCCGCACCAGTTACAACAGCCGGACAAGTTACATCAGCCGCACCAGTTCCAATAGTTGCATCAAAGAAAAAAAGGTCTTCTGATCAAAATGATGGGATATGGACTAATGGACAATGCCGGTGTGACGGTACCGTGGAGACCCATAGCATCGGTATGATACCAAACCCAACCGTGATTTATAAATGCATACAATGAGTGCTAGTAGTTCTCAATTCCTGACTTACTAATATGTGTTTGTTGTTTTCAATCTTTGACCTCTGTTTTATGTAATATTCGATTACGATAACAAGCAATTGCTATTTTAAATACTAATGACGACATAATCTTCCAACATAAATCATATGTCAAGTAGCTTTCACGTTGAACAGACAGAAATCGAATCCTTTTAACTCACCAGAGAACAGCTTACTCAGGTTAAGCTATTGAGATAACACGATGTCCGTCATTCGTCCTTGAGTGCGTCAAACGACATGCCCTCCTTATTAACTGGGCAGAATTTGACGAAACTTAATGTTTGTGTTCCTAGTCTTCTATGAAAAGTGTTTAAATAATCGCGGTGCGTTGATTTGATATGTCATGGGGCCCAAAAGGGTTTTGAAAATTAAAACTAAAAAAAATCTCCTCAGACACCGCATTGTCCATACTATTTATATTTGGTATTTAACATCGTATTGTGGTCTTCTACAAATTGTGTGCAAATTATACAACTGGGTCAACATTTGCCCCGCTTTGGATGAAAATTATTTTCATTAAACTTGAAAAATATATGTTTAGAGTTAAAACTTGAAAAATTCAAAATTATCCTCGCTCTGCATGCTCTGAGGTCAGTCGCAGAGATTCATTATTTGTTGTTAAACATAATATAGGGGTTCTCTACAAAATGCGTTCATACAATATCCATGGGTTTAAAAGTGATCCTGCCCTGGAGGTCCTGCAAAATGATGTATCCTGTCGCCAGGAAATTTTGCGGGTTTATTTTGAAAAAAAAAGACAATTTCCTGAACACGTAAATTCGTGAATGCAACTTGTTTTCCTTATATGAATATAGTGAAAACATACAAAAATCTCCTATGAAACCGCAAGTCTCTGAGGTTTAGTATTTGCGATATTACATCGTGTAATGGTCCTCTACAAAACTGGTTTAAAACATGCACCAGAGGACAAAATTCGGAGAAACTCATAGGTTTTCAGGCTAAAATTTGGTTATCTGGATTTGAGTGTGCTTGGTGGTTAATTCAATTATTTTTGATTATCGGATAGGGAAACTAAAATCGTCAAAGGCTGTGTCTGTTGTAATGTATGTACATGTATATGTATTTGTGCACTCCGATTACTTGTAGTTCTACTTTATACTTTATTTTGTGACGTTCGTGGATATTGGATATTTTCAGCGGAAGTCAATTTTGCAGTCCCTCTGCAGGTTGAGGTCAATGCCAACTTCACTGAAGAATTAAAAGATATTACGTCGAAAACATTTAACGACTATAAAAAGGAATTCCTAAGAGCGGTAATGTATAAAAATTAATAACAATAATAATAATAATAAANATAATAATAATAATAATAATAATAATAATAATAATAATAATAATAATAATAATAATAATAATAATAATCATCATCATCATTACCATCATCATCACCACCATCATCATCCTCAATCATTATCATGATCTAATTTGCAATAATGTATAATTTTATAGATATGATGAACGATACTTTTTGTTTTGAAAAATTACATTCATGTAGAAGAAACTTTTTGTTTGTAGCTGACAGACGCGTTCAATAATGTAGTAGGATTTCAATACGTCATTATCCACAATTTCACGTAAGTATCAGTGGTTTTGTGAAGACCAAAGGCCCATATGGAAATATACCACATATATTATGTAGTTGTGTAATATTATAGTCTTTATTAAGTATGCGCTTATGACTGATTGTGTGACCAAAACCTATATATGTATCGATTCACCTATATAAAGAATACAGTAAACCTATTTTCCTTAAGTGAATACAACTTGTTATGTATACAATTTTGTGTGCGTGTTGGGCATCACGTATTTATGAACGTTTGTACCATTTTGCCAAAAAAGCAAGGGAATCAGCATGATAGATTTCCTTGCAGCAAAGGCAGTGTCATCTGCAACTACGAAGCTGTGGGTCTAGGAAGTACTAACCTTACACAAGAAGCGGACATACAGGCAGACGTAAAAGTGACTTTAAATAACAAAGGCTACACAGTGAAAATTAATAGAAAAGATATCTCTAGCGTTTTCAGACAAGGTAATTATTTGCTGAAAAGGACATATACATGTTTGTCACTTCTTTATTTCAATGTACCTTATTTTGATTACATAAAACAAATACAGAACTTTTAATTTCATTAGATATTAAACCGGTACAAACAAGTATGTTCTACATTGTATTTCAAATGCGGGGCTTAACCCGTAGAATAGTATCCAGTTTAATAGAAGGATACCTCGATATTGAAAAGAAGAATCATACCAGAAGCGTGTTCCGTATATGTTCAAAGAATAATAATTTTATCATCCCAGCCATACTGGAAGCCATTTTTCGAACCCTGTTTTAGCAACGTTGAAGGAGAGCATCGAATGCTTATACGCTTTATTAGTTTTAAAATAAGATAAACGATGTATATGTATACATTCGTCTCGCTGTTATAAACGCTGAATAAGCTATTTATTTTCATAATTTAAAGACAAATATGCCCGGTGACCCTTCTCGCGCACGCGAGAAAATAAGTATAGTCCATTTATTCTCAATTGTTAAATTAGCCGTAATTTAAAGGCTTTTACTTAAGTTATTTTTTAGAACTTAACACATTGAAATATTCCCCCATGGTAACGGTGACTGATAAGGAATGATTCGCATTTGTATTCCTCGGTAAATAGTTCAAACTTTTAGACTCGAACCTGGCCAATCTATGTTCGTTTTACGAGTACTTACAGAACTAGGTTAATTGCTCTCTAAAGAAAACACTGCTGTATTGAAATTTCATTAAACTAGTGTATTTTCTTCCCGGTAGACGCAGTAAGTAATAAAAAAAATCACAAAAGCTTGCCGAGGATATATATAACCCATGCAACAACCTCAATTATATATATATTCACATATTCATGAATAAAAGAATGTTATTTGTATTGCATACATTCATGTCTATATTACAGGGCAGGGGCG
>VMBQ01008782.1:0-14361 GCA_007657795.1 Dreissena rostriformis
CTCGTAAAGATCCTCCTCCATGCCTTTACTGTAAAGTTCATTTATATCAGCAGCCAAGACTGGGTCTACATTTTCACCGCAAATATCAGACATTTTAAATTTCTTTGCGAGGGAGGAAAATCGGCTCAAGACAGGGTTTTCTGCACTAGGGTAAGTGATGATCTCATCCTCTGACTTTGATCTTTTTGAGGGGCCAGGGGCCTCCTCATCGTACTCATAGAAATCGCCTTCTTCGAAGAAGAAGTTTGCCTGTCCCTGTTCGATTGCCATTATACGCTGGACCATCGACGATTGAGTTTCTTGGATGCTCTTTAGACATTCCATAACAAGGTTATTGTTCAGGTCATTATTAACCGACTTATTGACCGACTCCACTGTGTTTACTTTAGGAACATCGGTGTGTTTCCTTTTTACTGCTGGGGCTTTACCCTTGCTGACTTTCTTATCGTTTGATTGAGCCTTCGGCTCCTCGACGTCTGCCATTGATAACGAGTCCACCACGTGTACTCAGCAAAAACTAATAAAAATACACAACTTTGTTGCGTAAAAACACGATTCGAAACACTGTAGTTTTCGGAAAATACGAGAGTTCACTATGTGTACTCAAAAAAGACTAACACGCACTAATTTGTTGTAAAAACGAAAAAAAGAACCACGTTCGTTAGCGTGTCAACTGATTTCAACGCTTGCGATAAGCACACTGATGCACATGCGCGGTGGAAGTACCATCTCAGTTAACTACCGGTATAGTCTAATTTATGACATAAAATTTCTGTCAGAGGGGGGGAAAAAAATCTAGGGGAAAGGGTCAAAATTCGACGGGTCTTTCAGAAGGAAAAAAACACCCTGATTACAACCATGTCTGCCTTACAGTGCCAGGCCTCTCCTCCATTCCAGGAAGGTCTGTCTCTCCCTCTGATCCAGCTCAGAGGCCGACATCTCTGTGCTCCATTGCGGTCTGAAACAGCAACCCACAAAATGTGTGATAAACAACACATTAAGTGACATACATGTATCAGTATCAGCCGTTGCGGTGTCGAAATAATTTCACGACCAATCCCCACACAAGTAACATTCCTGGTCCTACCACATAACTTGTAATAACTTGTAATGGATTACCCTCTACTCCTGTTCATAAGTTTACAAATTTTCATCAAAGTAACTGGAGTATATGAAGAATTCTGAAGACAAAGAGACGGATGGTGGACAAACATAGTCCACTCTGGCGGAACGCAGGCAGAGGACTCACCAGAAGGACTTGTACAAGGATTTAATTTTTGAATACTTAAAAGATGAACTTTTTGGCATATGATTTTGGAAGTTTTGGTTAAAGTATATGGGAGCTAATAAAATTCTAATGCTACTCAATTATGTAGATAATCGAGTCACACAATATGTGACTATTTACACATAGTTTTTATTTATTTCTTGATTAAACAAGGGATTTCCAAAAAGTATATTACAAGTTTGAGGCATTTTTTTGGAAGTTATGACCCTTCCATGTAATTTCAACAGTACAAAGGCAAACATTGGGAACAAATTTCTCCTACACTTTCATGATTTCAAGTCCTGACTGTCTGCTGGAACCGCTGTGGGATCTCAGCAGCTTCTCATGCTGTTCAGATTGGGAAATATCCAACATTCAACAAGGTATATATATTGTCAATAAGAAGCACTAATAGGCAGGTACCTGCGAGGTATCCTCAGCAGGTTCTCATGCTGCTTGTGCAGACCCTGTATGAGCAGCAGGTCCTCACCCTTGGGTAGGCCACCCGAGTCGCGCGATACAAACTTCACGTTCAACTTCTCTGCAAGCATATTAGGATAGTGATCATGTTTGAGGACGCAAGTATACACTCTGAGTTTTTTTCTTCTTTAGCAAGGGCCTTATATAGGCCCTTCCCCAAAGAGAAAGGCCCCTTCTCCAAAGAGAATATCTTTAAAATGATTTTACTCAAATTTCAAGCTTACATTAGGGAAAAAAATCAATTTTGTCAATATTTTTTCCCCCAAAATGGAAGGCAAGGCCCTTTCCCCAATCAAGAAAAAAAAGCCCTGACAGTGAACTTCTCTGCATCACAGAATAAAGTTTTCTTCCTAATGAGCAAGAATGGTAGCTTTAAGATTGTCTAATAAATATGGAATAGTGTTTGAGATTTTGCTTCCGACGTAGTCAGTCTATTCTTGGTCAAATAAATTCTGTAAACTAATACCTGTCAGCATATAAATTGAGTTCAAATGACTGCATAACTTAAAGATGCGTGAATAGGGTATGTATCAATATAACTCTTTGAGAAATTCTTGACACTTATATTTTTACATTCTATTTGACTACATTATGTGAAACACCCTGTATTCAAGTGAAAATCATACCTATTATTAACACACTGCTCCCATATACAGGGGTATCATTTGAGAACCTCCTCAGGCACAGAAAATACAGAACAACACTTACAAGATTCCACTAAAAAAAAATCCACTTTTAAAAATACGCACCAAACTTAAGACCTTATTGTTTAACTAGTTTTGCATTGAAAGGGAGGAAATAGGCTGAAAAATGACAAATCACACCCATGTCTTATACAATACATAACATCGCCATAAAATGAGCCGTGCTCTTTGAAACGAGACTTAATGTATGTGCGTAAAGGGTTGTCTCCAGGTCTGCACACGCTAATCAGGGATGCCACTTTTGATTTTATGGAATTTTTCATTTGAAAGGAAGTCTCTTCTTAACCAAAATCCAGTTTTGGCGGACTGCATAGGCTAATCTGGGACAAGACTTTCCACGCAAGCATTAAGTCCCATTTTCCAAAAGCAAGACTCAAATTCATTTTCAAATAAGCGAGATTGCTACCTGCAGTAAATTCAGTGCCGGCCAGTTCTGCTGTTGTGAGGAAGTCATCCAGGTTATTCTGTTCTGTGACAGACTGCAAGTTGAGCCTACCCCACTCAAAGCCATCCGACAGCTCAGATGTGTGCAACTGCAACGTGAAAATCCAATAAAGAAGTGAACATACAGGGCATAAACCTTAAGAATATTAGCAACTCTGTAAATTTGTCAATCTGAATGCAGGCCTAGTCCAAATAATTAGACATAATCTACCGCCTTCGTCTAAACGGTTAACGTTGCTTTCATATAACAAATTGATTGCAACTTAAATTTCAGTTTTTTCTTGTTAGATCTTTGCTAATACATAAAATAATCATTAGTAAGACATAAATTAGAATGTTTACCTCTTAAATGTGTGAGAATTGTGCACTTTTGTAGATTTTGAAAATAAACATTAACAACACAAGAAGTGTATTTGAAGGTTACTCTTTATTGCAGAATTACTTTGAATGAAATTTATTGTTTATAGGTTACACATAACGGGCTACACATTATAATTTTTAATGAACTACAATGATTACATAACATAATAAACTAGAAATGGCGCGGCAGAGGCCGACTCATATCCCCACACCGAATGTTTGACCTAGGTGTGCCCCAGGGTTGTTAATGGGGCCATGCATAGTCGAGATTGACCGTATTGTCATAGAGAAGTTCAGTATCAATTAGAAGTGAATTGGTGTAGAAATGAAGAAGTTATAGTAAAGGCAATTTTGGGTGGGTGTGACCTATGTGGGCAGGGCGCCCCAGGGTTGGTAATGAAGCCATGCATAGTTGAGATTGACCGTATTGTCATAAGAGAAGTTCAGTATCAATTTGAAGTGAATCGGTGTAGAAATNAGTTTTGCATTGAAAGGGAGGAAATAGGCTGAAAAACGACAAATCACACCCATGTCTTATACAATACATAACATCGCCATAAAATGAGCCGTGCTCTTTAAAAACGAGACTTAATGTATGTGCGTAAAGTGTTGTCTCCGATTAGCCTGTGCAGTCTGCACAGGCTAATCAGGGATGGCACTTTTGATTATATGGAATTTTTCATTTGAAAGGAAGTTTCTTCTTAACGAAAATCCAGTTTTGGCGGACTGCATAGGCTAATCTGGGACAAGACTTTCCGCCCAAGCATTAAGTCCCATTTTCCAAAAGCAAGACTCAAATTCATTTTCAAATAAGTGAGATTGCTACCTGCAGTAAATTCAGTGCCGGCCAGTTCTGCTGTTGTGAGGAAGTCATCCAGGTTATTCTGTTCTGTGACAGACTGCAAGTTGAGCCTACCCCACTCAAAGCCATCCGACAGCTCAGATGTGTGCAACTGCAACGTGAAAATCCAATAAAGAAGTGAACATACAGGGCATAAACCTTAAGAATATTAGCAACTCTGTAAATTTGTCAATCTGAATGCAGGCCTAGTCCAAATAATTAGACATAATCTACCGCCTTCGTCTAAACGGTTAACGTTGTTTTCCTATAACAAATTGATTGCAACTTATATTTCAGTTTTTTCTTGTTAGATCTTTGCTTATACATAAAATAATCATTAGTATGACATAAATTAGAATGTTTACCTCTTAAATGTGTGAGAATTGTGCACTTTTGTAGATTTTGAAAATAAACATAAACAACACAAGAAGTGTATTTAAACTAAAGGTTACTCTTTATTGCAGAATTACTTTGAATGAAATGAATTGTTTATAGGTTACACATAACGGGCTACACATTATAATTTTTAATGAACTACAATCATTACATAACATAATAAATAATGTTAATAAACACACATGGCAAGATAAAAGTTTTAATGGTAAATTTATATGACATTCCATGTAAATTACCAAATTATTAATTGCGTATAAATCCAATCCTATGTATAAAGAAACAAGTTATTTATAACCGACCAATGACATAACACTATGCAACTTTCAATTGACACAGTGCTCTTTGGCAACAAATGGAATTGGAACAGTGTTAGTGTTTTCAGGCCTGGATAAGCATTACTTGTAAAAATGTAAGTTTTAAATTTAAAATCATTTAACATTCTTCTATAAATGCAATTAGTAAAATATTTTTTATATTTTATGTTCAATAATTATTACACAATTATTCTGCACTGTTATATTATAATTGCAGACGTTGAAGCTTCCAACATTTCTTCATGTCGGAACGATGATATTGCTAAGAACGATGCTAAGAAGACCCTTCAGGATCGACAGTACTTGCAATAATTCAACTCTCAGCTTTATAACCCAAAGGGTTGCTGAGTGTCGCAATGCGTTGTCTATTGTCCAAAAGTGCACAATTTGATCACCAATGCAAGGGTTAAGGAACACTGAAACTGCGATAACTTATCAACGTTTAAATGTCTAAACCACAAACTCATGCAAATGGAACCATTTAAGCAAGAAATAATTACTTTCTATTTACTTGCTTTTCTTTTGTAAACTCTATCCACCATATTGGAAACTTTTACATTGTTGCAGACTTAAAGTGTAGCTTTTGGTTAGGTCGCACTACACCAATATTTTGCGCATCAGGTTATGTGATGTAGCCTTGTAGCCTGAGTCGAAAACGATGTCAAATATTCGACACAGAATACACTGTTTCAAATTTCAACATAAAAATGTCAACGAGAATAGTGTGTTGAAACATCGTCGTGTTTTTTAGGGTGTAAGCAAAGGATAACGTCGGTAGGTTGCCATTCAGGTAAATTTAACATGTTCTTGAAGTTTATTCATTATTTTCCTAACTTTGTCTCGAACAACGTCTGTTTAGGGAATCGCACGGATTCGCTGTGCTGAACTGCACTTGTATTTATGAAGGGGTGCATATGAACTCCCAGAGCCGCCACCGCGAAAATTATCAAAGGCTCTGGCCTTTTATGGACTAGATCGACAGCCTAAAACTTTTCTACGGATCAACAAAAATTCTCACAAAGCTGTCTCCTGCAGTTCGGGCTTTCTGTCCAAATCGATCTCTGATGAGTGAGCGACCAACTCCTGGACGTTGCTTGTTTTTCCCCATGATGGACTATTCTTAAAACCGAATACACGTGTTGTGCAATATATTTACGTTTTTGTCAACATGTGCGCCGCCATCTTGTGACGTATGAATTTTGAAGGTTACAAATCACTAAATAGATTTTCGTAGGTGGCGACATTGAAGCTAAACTCTTCGCAGCGAAATCAATTTGATTTGATGAACTATGCTCGAAAAAAAGTCAAATATCTTAGCGGCAGTTGACGACCGCAGTGTAATGGAACTCGATAAATTTCCAAAACAAATTTCACAATGTAGGTTGTATATATACTATATTTAAATATGGTTGCTAAATTCGCTGTTGCGCAGGCTGTTTAGTGATGCCGTTGAAATGCCCTGGCCGCGTTGGGAAGTCAAGCAACGGTATCTTTGGTGATTGCCTGGATGGATGACTAAAAGTTTCATCAATCGTGTCAGAAGTTAAACTTTGTCCAGCCCCTCAATTGTCTATGGCGAAGAAAGCATGTGCAGGGATTGAGCTCAAGATTGCTGGAGAAGTTAGAAGGTCGCTCGAATATCAGTGAGCTGGAAATTGCTAAAAGGGTTCTTGGTTCAAAAATCTAAAGAGGAGAGAAGTGAATTATGATTATTTCTTACAGCCTTGCTTCATTGATTCAGTTAAATTGATCTGACTGAGTTATGAGTTAAGCAACGTCATATATGGTTAATACCTAGATGGGTGACCGTAATCATTATAATCTGAAAATTTGAAAACACGTTTTATGACACAACAACTATGGCTTTGATTCAGCTCTGTACATCTGATCGTAAACCGTACGAACTAACATTTAATATGTCTGTATGTTATTTTTCATTTTTTTGTCAAGTCCTTCTGCGCCTGATCTGAAGACCCTNAATATCGGCACCTTAGTTCGCTACGATCGAACTCTTGCCAACGAAATTGTAAGATAAATTATACTGACGTCAATTACGGTATGATCGAATTTGAATTTGACAAATAGGTGCCTATATTATTACTGCATATGTATATGTACAGCATACACTTAAATATTTAAAAAAGCTGACGATTTAACAGGCTTAAAATGTTCGTATCATCAGAATATTAAGAAAAAAGAGTAAATATAAATAAATCGCGCTCTGGAAAAACCGGGCTTAATGCGTAAAGTGCAGTCCGCACAGTCTAATCAGGGACGACACTTTCCGCTTTTATGGAATTTTTCGTTTAATGGAAGCCTGCTCTTAAAAAAACCAGTCTATGCAGAAAGTGTCGTCCCTGATTAGCATGTGCCTATTGCACAGGCTAATATGGGACGACACACTATGCACATGCATTAAGCCCGGTTTTCCTAGAGTGTGGCTCAAAAGTACATACGGTCACAAGCGCGAAGAATTATATATTTGTGTAGCAACAACAGCCATGTACTCGTCGACCATCTACGTATTCTCGTTTAAAATCTGATACCTCTTGGTAACTTGACAAACGAAACTCTGAATGATCTATAAAATGACAAAATTATCAATGTTGTGTGTACAAAATGTACATAGGGTCACACACTCACGGACTATATTTCCCCGTTCTTCTGCAACAGACCTTGAATGAAAAGTGATAAGCTCATATTTTTTTCCTTTGTACGTCTCTGCAAAATATCGATCGAATGACATAAAAGCACCGTCGGATCTATGGGTGTATTTTGTAGCAATACAAAAATCATAAACGTTTATGTATAAGAGGGGTAATTATACCATATTTAAATATTTCGACAATTTTATCTTTTCACAATTTTCTGAAAATAGATGATATTTTATTATTCATACAGTCCCATATCACGCTCGTAACGGAGAGCGGAGGCGACCAAGTTACACGAGGTCTCATGTACATCAAGTGAATATAAAAAGTGACTGTCTGGTATGTCAGTGGCGGACTTATGATGGGGTTGGCATTAACATTTGATCATTATTATGTACAGTAACGACTTATCTTTATGCTGTATGTGCTATAGAGCAACATCGTAAAATTCACACATTTTTAAATACATGGCCAAATTGGGCTTCGTCAAACTATTTTGTTAAATGATATCAAAATTATTATAATATAAAAATACAATATATAATGATGTGCTAATTATGAATATAGAAGGTTTTCTGTTCTGATCAGCCACAGTTTTAAACCAAATAGAGCATGATAACAATTTAATCACACGTTCAATGAGTGCTTTCCAAATTAGTAGTCGAACAATGCAATGGATCTGCTAGTAAGGTGACATGTGGATACTTTCTTGCAATATATAATATTTAAGGATGTCTAGATAGATCAGAATTGATGCATGACACTTTTATTTATTGCAGGTCGTCACACTCACTCATTCATACCACGAACACCGCGCACACGAAAGAACTATAATTATAGAAATCCCAGCGAACTAGGCGACACTTTATTGCACAGTTTACATGTTGATAGTAGTATAGGATTATTAAATAGTTTAATGTTGCGTGCACATATCCGTTCATATGATCGGGCTGTATTTTCCTGTTGCTGTGTTGTTAAACTTTGAATAGCAATGTGATATCTCAATCTTTCACCATCTTCCCTTCATTATCACCTGTTTAAACTCACCGTATAACTACCACAACTAGGCATATTTTGTAGGAATGCAAAGTAGCATCGTCTTGTAAACATTTAAAAGATTTGTTATACCATTGAATCAGCATTGGTCGACATTTTTATCATTTTATCATTTTCTGAAAATACATGTAGATATTGCAAGGTCGATGTGAAGTTTTAAAACTCGTAATGTTTATAATCACGCGCCTAACACGGAGTGCAAACTACTAAGTTTCCGCATGCCTCATGAACATTGGCTGATAGTGAAAAGTGAACGTGTCAGTGGCGGATCCAAGATTTGTGGTATGGGTGAGGAAGAGCGGGCAATGTAAACATGTCATTATTGTTTTATACAGACAAAACTCAAACACTGCTTGATGATGAATGTCGTGCAAAAGAAATATCGTATAAACATCATTTCTATAGTTCAACCCTTATGGGCTTACAATTACCATTCATATTAATAATCAGAATAATGAGAAAATATAATATAGAATTGAATTAATACTAAGCAGAGAATTTGTTGCATTGTGAAATAAAACTGCCATATTTTTTCAAATTATCAAAAAAATGCAATCATTAACCCGCGCATTTAATGTGCTATATTCTCTTCATATCTGTACCTACATAAAGAACTTGTTCGTAAGGTGTGATGTTTATATCTTCTGTCATTCACTTCATTTATTCAGTGTACATGTATTCTGATGATAATCAAACGTAATACGTCAGTGAATGGCTATCAAATATGTCCTAGCCAATTTAGGTCTCATTTTGGTTCTTGATATTTCAAAGACTACTATTTGTTTTACTCTTAGCGTTTGTTTCAAAACGTAAACCTACACATGTTACGTGCAATATTTAGTTTTTTTGTGTGTTTTTTTTTACCAACAGTCTTTCTACCCTGTCTGCGTGCCGATCAAACGAGACCATAGCCAAAGCATATTAAATTTGTAAAACACACAAAATCGATATTTATATAAATTTATTGCAACTGAAATCACCACTTACTCTGGTAGGTTTCAAACTTTGACGTTGCGTTACGATGATTTTTTCATAGCCCTCATTTATACCAAAGAATTATGTCATGTTAAAAGCTACTTGTTTGCAATTTTGCTATGATATAATATATCGGCCCTTCTAAAGACAAAGTTCTGCCACCTCTAACTAAATATTATGTCATGTAAAAAGCTATATACTTGTTTGAAATTTTGCTATGATATAATATATCGGCCCTTCTAAATACAAAGTTCTGCCACCTCTAACTATAAATATACTGTTTCTGCCTCCACCGACCCGCAAATGCCTTACACTTAAAATACCCACAATGGAATTCATTTTTCTTTTCAGAAAATTACATTATTATTTTCAGAAAATTGTCTAGCGTCTGAATTGTGCATTATTATTTTCAGAAAATTGTCTAGCGTCTGAATTGTAAACTCTCCTTACGTTATTTGATACGTACACGAATATGCCATTTAACGATCATTTTGTAAAAATATCCACAAGAAATGTTGAGCCTAGATTACCTTGGTCTACATCAATGCTTCTGTATGTGAGCCTCGTTCTGTGAAAACTGGGCTTAATGCATTTGCGTAAAGTGTCGCCCAAGATTAATATGTGCAGTCCGAATAGGCTTATCAGGGACGACACTTTCCGCTTCAATGGACAGTTTCGTTCAAAGGAAGTCTCTTCTTAACAAAAATCCACTGTAAGCGAAAAGAGTCCGCACAGGCTAATCAGTGACACTTTATGTACATGCATTAATTCCAGTTTTTTTTTCAGAACGAGGCCCATTTAATCTGCAACATTGAGTAGTCAAACATGCCTCAAAGGGCTAGTTTAAGGAATGTCTGACGCCTCCATGTGTTCCTTTACTCAGTGTATTGGCCTACCATAAAATATCTTATCTTTATATACAGTATATTCGTTTCCTTCAGCTGACTTATCATAGGTTTACGGTATCCGGACAAACGGCACCCGGACAATCGGCACCCAGTGTTTTTTTGCAATCCCGGACAAACGGCACCCAGTAAATTTGTCGACCCGGACAAACGGCACCCGATAAATTTTTCGACCCGGACAATCGGCACCCGATTAAATTGTATACCCGGACAAACGGCACCCGATATACGGTTATGAATGTTTGATGTTTTACTAATAAAGATATTGACACCTTGTTGGACTTTATCGTACGAAAAAAAATAGCACCTTGTTGGACTAATTTGCTAATTGGTTTGGTAAAAGAGATTATTAATAACACCTGAAAACAATTCACATACATCAAAAAAAGTTAAAGCATTCCGTAACCTATGATGATTCCCGAAAATAACAAACTGCGAATGAAAATAACTGTAAATAGAAGAACGAAAATTAGTAACAAAAACATACATTAAATGTTTCATAACCGTATATTGGGTGCCGTTTGTCCGGGTATACAATTTAATCGGGTGCCGATTGTCCGGGTCGACAAATTTATCGGGTGCCGTTTGTCCGGGTCGACAAATTTACTGGGTGCCGTTTGTCCGGGATTGCAAAAAGAACACTGGGTGCCGATTGTCCGGGTGCCGTTTGTCCTACCTAGGTTTACTGCACTGATTAATCTGCATGTGTATGAATTACTGCTGATAAAGGCCGCTGGTTGGTTGCATGTATATGATGATATAATACACTGGATTTTTAGAGGGTTTGGGTGGTGGGGTCAACTAACGAAAGATTGAATTAGGCCTTTAAATCAGTCCACATTCAACACAGGTCTAAATGATACGTATCAAATTATCTTTAAACCTTAACTTGATGATTTCCTTGTAAAAGATATAGCTCCCATTGGCCCTTTTACATTTGTCTTCGTCCTCTTCGCATTTGATAATCAATTGCACATGTTCTGTTACATTTCACGTTACCTAAAATGAATGTATTGATAAAAATATCAGCAATATTTGCTATAACAATGGTTGTTCGAATTTCTTTCTTATAAAACAGCAAGACATGTTAAACTAGACGCTTATGGATCGACCGTCTTAATTCAATTCTATTATATATGTACATGCATTTTTAAATTGATTACAGGTTAAACATCGATATTTTGTTATCTAAATTGGCACATACAAACTCGTATGACAGCATGTAATATACTTCAACAGTATGGTGTTCCGTGCGTTCACTCCGGTTTTATTGACTGATAAATTATGCAGTGGTGTGGCCTTAATTACGAACGTACACACCCAAACGAATTCTGCAAGTGGCTTCGCGAACGTAGGTTTAGAACTTTCAGCCCCTGAGCAGGGATATATATTATACATCCCTGCCCTGAGTAAGTTAATACCCGCGCTGTTTTCTAGCCTGAGAAGACCTTACGAGAACCAACACTTCCGCATCTATCCGGTGGGCTACTACATCGTCAGACGGCGCGTCAAAATAAGAGGAGAAGTGGGAGTAGCAGCAAAATAGTCTCGTTCAGGAAAAACTGGGCTTAATGCATGTGCATAAAGTGTCGTCCCAGATCAGCATGTGCAGTCCGCACAGGCTAATCAAGGACGACACTTGCCGCTTTTGTTGAATGTTTCGTTGAAAGGAAACGTCTTCTACATGCAAATCCAGTTAATGCGGAAAGTGCTGTCCTTGATTAGCCTGGGCGGACTGCACAGGCTAACCTGGAATGACACTTTACGCACATGCATTAAGCCCAGTTTTCCCAAAACGTGGCTCGTATGATCGGAGTTGATCCATGCAGACTAACTGAGGTTTCGAGAGAATAATTCCTATGAATACTATAGAAGTGAAATAAAATACAAAACAGTATTCCCTTATTCATTTTGAAACCTTATAATCATCGACATACGCCCTATTTTGTTATTATTTATATTTCATACTACATGTATACTGAGGATTTCGTTGGTATTTAGCACACGTGCTTACCAACCTATATAGGGCTACATACGGGTGAAGCAATTAATTAATATAACGATTGCATAGTAAGTAAAACATTTATTCTCTAATGATTACCCTTTGTTCGTGACCAAGAAAGAAAAAAACACATAACTTAGGGATAAGTAGTAGTAGCTACTTTTCCACATGAAAAGTTCAGATTGAAAATGGTCATCAACACCAGAAGCGACCAATGTGCGTCGATAGGGATCGAGGGACCTTTTCCTCTGCAACCGAAATGCTTCGAAGTGTATAAGGTGTCTTTTTCAGCCGTGGGTTGCATTGAGTGCGGACCCTTAGTGTATATCATCAGTCCTACCTTATATACTTACTATAGACTCACGAACGTTGGGAATTAGCATAGTGCAATTTCAAGCTACCGGTATTTACTTTTTACTGAAATTTTGTCACTTTTGGTTGGGTCTTATGAGGGAAAGTTGGAGTACCCCGAAGAAACCCCATCTGTGACCACCAACCATGTTCACATTCGCCAGGAACGCGGATAGATCCCGGATCGCCTAGGTAAACAGCGCACGTACCAACTACTGCGCTAACCGGACAGCCGATGTCGCGCCACGTGTCACTTGCAGTTTATGCACTATTGACTAAACGATTATCATATTTAATACTGAAATACCCGCAAAAACAATTTTACCGCAATACACACCAAAAACACAAACCAACCAAACGTGTTTGAAACGCGAATAATTTCATTTCATCAAGGCCACATCGAGACATGAACCTTTCCGCGTGCAAATCCTGCTTACCCGTGCAAATCGTGAGTACAGAATAATTTGCCTTAAACGGGACGCCTTATTTTTATTGCACAATTGCACAAGTGCAGTTTTAATTTTCGTTTGAATTTTCTGAAAACGGTCGCGATCTAGTGACGTGTCATTTGTGCAGCGGGTTTCAACCAAGGTAGGTGCTGATTTTTAGTTTAGTAAAGATTTATAATATCTACATTTGGGCATTTGGAGTTTTGATGATATTATATATGAAAATGTTATTATGTTAATAAATCCAATATGTATGTATCCAAATGCCACCAAACTACATATATTTATCAAATAAACGTGTAAATAAATATCTTGGTTAAAAGTTGGCTTAGTTGCACACAGTTGTAAAATTATGTCCAGATGTACAGACGTTTTGATTGAATTGACTGTCATTATTATTTAGTTTAATTGTAAGTACCTCGTACATTTATCGGTTGGTTACTGCATGTTCGACATTTAAATAGAGCTGAGTTACGTTCTATACATAGATGGTGACGTCACTGCGTTATTGTCAGTAAGACCGGTGTGTACACAATGGCTAAGTAGGGCAATAACAAGATTGATAAATATAATAAATGGGAGAAAACTGTGGAAAGTTTGAAGGTACCTGAGTTGCGTGACTTTACAAAGTGAAATGTGGGGTATCATATGCCTCTATTTGACATCCGATCTCCTGACAGGGGTATCACCATTGAAAATGTGTTAATCGTGTAACATCAAATTCCCTGTTCTTATTCGACGGTCTTCAAATACATTTAAATTCAGATTGCTGCATCATGTAAAAACTATTTTCTGAAAATCAGTCGAAAAAAATGTAAATTTATTTGAAATATCAACTTGTATTTATCTGCATTAAATTTGTTTGATGTATCTGTGTCAGTATTGATGTTTTGTTAGCGGTATTAAAATCTCAGGTAGTGTATTACTAAAGATGATAGTATGTTTGTACTTGATTGAGCCATGGATGGGGACGCAGTTGGCTTTTATTTAATTACGATGCATCTATCGATAGAAATAAGCAACCACTATCATAAAAACACCATTGCATGAATGCCTGATAAATAGAGAATAGGGGCCGTCCATAAAGTATGTCACGCTCCAGGGGGAAGAGGGGGTGTACGAAAGTGTGACAGTTTGTGACATGGGGGGGGGGGGGTAATAACTTC
>VMBQ01008783.1:0-30974 GCA_007657795.1 Dreissena rostriformis
TAGTATGTATAAATCATTATATGTGCTCTTTAACATTTAGTGATGTAACAGCTTGTTGAGATTTTAACTTTTTAATACAGGATTGAGGGACGTGGCAAGTCCGTGGTATGTGATGCAGTGGTTCCTGCCAGTGTGGTGAAGAACACGTTGAAGACCAGCACAAAGGCTCTTATAGATCTCAACATCAGTAAGAACCTGGTGGGGTCGGCCATGGCCGGAAGTATTGGCGGATACAATGCACACGCTGCCAATATTGTCACTGCAATATTCATTGCCACGGGTCAGGTTAGTTAACTTTTCATTGAGTGTGCAAACTTGTATTTGAAATGCCAAGAAAATTGATCGAGCTGTAGTTAAAATGAGCTTTAATTAAATCATCTACCTGTCTTTTTACATCATTACATACATGTATGAACACTTTTGTTCACATTTTTTATTTCTGGTGGATGCTTGGTTAAAATTCCAAAGAAGATTGGTCGGTTATCAAAACCTATTCTTGCAGGTTTTTACATTCCCCATTATAAAACTTGATCCACATTTGTAAAAAAAACGGGGCTTAATTCAATTGCGTAAAGCGTCTTCCCAGATTAGCCTGTGGAGTCTGCAGAGACTTATCAGGGACAACACTTCCAGTCTAAACTTGATTTTTATGTAGAAGAGACTTCCCTTAACGAAAAATTCCATAAAAGCAGAAACTGTAATCCCTGATTAGCCTGTGCAGACTGCACAGGCTAATCTGGGACGACCATTTACCACACATGCATTAAGCTCTGTTGTCTCTGACCATGACATTTTATTTTTTTTAATTCTCAGTGTGCACCTCATTTGTTCATATGAAAGGATGTAACAGACATCATTAATATGATATAATTATTAATTATAAATTATTAATATAATTAATATAATTATAATATAATATTAATTATAAATATAATATATAATATAATATAATTGGGGACATCATTTGTTGTAATGTTGCCCAGGACCCTGCCCAGGTTGTGTGCAGCAGTTACTGCTTGACCTTGCTGGAGGAGGGGGGTGTGGCAGGGGAGGACCTCTACATCTCCTGCACCATGCCATGTCTGGAGGTGGGCACCGTAGGGGGAGGCACCATACTGCCCCCGCAGGCTGCATGCCTTAAGGTAACACAAAATTACTAAAAATACTGTAGTGGCATCCTGTCTTTCGAATAACTTTAACTTCTGTAAAATCATGATTATTCGTGGGACACTAATTTTTAGCTCAGCTGTTTTGGAAGAAAACCCAAGGTATTGTCATAGCCCTCTCGTCTGCTGCGTCGTAGTCATAGTCGTCGAAGTCGTCGTCCGAAAACTTTAACATTGGCCATAACTTTTGCATTATTGAAGATGGCAACTTGATATTTGGCATGCATGTGTATCTCATGGAGCTGCACATTTTGAGTGGTGAAAGGTCAAGGTCATCCTTCAAGGTCAAAGGTCAAAAACACTTTTTTGTTCTTNGAATAAACAATCAGGGAATAATCATGCTTGTTATTGTGATTGGAGCATTTATGAAAAATGGTCAGACCAAATGCCAGTAATTATAATCAATCTTTTTCAAACCCAAATCGGTCTCACACCGTCAAAACCAAAACTAATTTGATCCCTGGCTGTTACAGATGTTGGGTGTGCACGGTTCAAGCCCCAGCATGCCCGGTGATAACGCCCAGCGCCTGGCCCGGGTTGTGTGCGCCACTGTGCTGGCCGGGGAGCTGTCCCTGCTGTCTGCACTGGCTGCCGGACACCTCGTGCGCAGCCATCTTAGGCACAATAGGTAAACTGGAGACTGTCGTAGCAATCATCCTATGACAAAGTCAAGTTACAAATTTTGAACAAGTTAAATCGCTTAAAGCCCCACACAAAATAAAAAAGAGCATTTTGTATCTTGTTAAATCTATGTTACCAGACAACATCTGGTGTTGAAATTTTGGCTATTGCTGTAAGAAACACTGATTTTGTATGAGTTAACTTTATTTTATGAAATGTTTTACGAGATATTTTTTTATTATGAGTGTTTATGGGGCTTTTACACCAACCTCAATGTGATCAGCTAGTTTAAGTATTTCTATTCATTTTGTATAAATCTTTCATTTGCTATCCATTTTGGAAACACATGGATAATTTCTTGTAAAACAAATCCCAGTCCATTCCCCAGCTAGTGTTTATTGATGTTTTAATTAAAAATTATTGTGCGAACTCATCAGCACACGGCTGTAATGGGATTAATTGTGTCACTGAGAATGAAATTAAAGGAATTATGCAAAAGCAGACTTACAAATTATATAAGGATGTTTGTAATGTGGGAGTCAATTAGAACCATTTTCAAAATATATTGATGATTTATAAGACAACAAAACAAACCAATAAAGCGACAGCCACAGTAACAATAACATTTCTAAAAATTGTAACCGCTTTTTAAACATAACTATTATGGTTGTGTGATTTTATGATTTTATGCGGAACTTTTCATTTGCACATAGTGTAAGATATTATATTGTTTGAGTTTAAGTAGAACATAAATGAATGAAATACCCATTAACTTTTTTTCTCATCGTAGATCAAGCATCAGTATGCAGTCAGGTCAAAGTGTAGATAGCTTACAGGCAAAGCATTCCAGTGACATTCAAACACTCAAGTCCACTTTAATTCAGCCCAAAGACACTGGAAATGGACCCCACAAGAAAGATCTGGAGGAAAAAAACACTAGTAGTTTAGAAGACCCTCCTGAATCTGCTAGCAAGTTGTCACGCATGAGATCCCAGGAGGGAAATTGTAGTCTTCCAATAAACAGTGACACTAGTTCAATAAAAACTTCCGGACAGTTGAAACACAGAAAGCAGAATTCCACTGACAAATACAAGGACAATGAAATTGGAGCGTGCATTAAACATGTATCATGATGAAGATGTTTAAGAATTAGGAATTTTCAAATTGTGTGTATTGGACAAAACGATTCCAGAATAAAATAAATAGGTTTAAACTTACTAAAACATTTCTCCTTAGAGACCACAATGCCCAAGGTTTTCTATTTGTTTTTTAACATCATATGATGGTCTTCTACCAACTTTTTTCAAGATTGTCACATTTGCTACGCTCTGCTGGTAACTTGGTTTCCTTATTGTACTTAGTGAAAAAATCTTCCATCTAAGATCATTCTGGTTTCAAGATATTCATTTAGGTAAGGGACTCAACCCCATATGGGTCTATTACATGTTTAACATGACCACCAGGAGGCTAGGCAGTTGTCCTAATATGGATACTTGACTATTAACATGAGATCAGTTTTAGAGTAGAATGGCAACAAGTACAATACCAGCAACAGATTCCTTGATGCCGACGGCTGTAATACGTGCGTCTGTGGGGAAAACGGCTTGGTGCGGTACACGTACACAGAGAGGTTATGTCCTCCGGAATAAAGTGAGGAAAAACAAACTATGATACTTCACTGATATGTTTATTCTAAGAATCTATTTTCTGACGTGTACATGTATCTTACGCCATCCCGAAGCAAATAGTAACATGTTGTTCTCATCTTCTGTTATCCATAATTAACTGCAAGGCACAACAGAGATAGCTGTTGGTATAAAGTTAATAATATATAATGTATAACTATGACTAATGCAAACTAAAGAACACGCTAATTTTGTTACGAACACGATAACAGGCATACACATTCCGATTTTGTTATATGGAATTAAACAGCATTTGTCCTCAAGTTAGTTTAATTTAAGTTAACTGAAATTTGCCTCTGAAACACGTGCCTTTTGTAAGAATAAGTGACCGCCCATATATTATATATTATATCATACATCGTTTTGGTTTTAAGCGTTATTATATGCGTTTAATTATTATTGGTATTGTTTACATTACAAGTTATTCATTTACAAGAAATTGTATATAACACATACTTTTTTCAATATTGCTGTATATGTTAACCATCTGTTATAACGTTTGTATTAACTATGTCTTATAAGATGCCTGGATATGAGTCTGGTCTAACAGAAGTGATCTAGAAGATACAAAAAATTATATTTTTTTCATCTTACCGATGAATATTTCAATCCTGTAATTCCATTAAATATCAAACCATTGATAACTTAACTGAAAACCTTTTGTATTGGTTTGCACTTTTATCTAATCAGTGTCTACATTGAAATGTCTACATGTAGTTTTGTCGAGGAAACAGTACTTCATGTACCAGTTAATTAATCATCAATAAAAAAACGGCCGTTATGGTAAAATTGATTCGCAGTTTAAACGAGATAACAGAACCGATGGATACACTTTTACAATTAAGTTAAATAAAAACACAAAGTGCTAAAGTATTGTTTTATTTATTTCGGACAACATATCTGATGTAACAGTTAAGTTACAGTTACTTTAGTCCAATCAACATCGGCTGTAGACATTACAGTTACCTCCATCTTAATGGATGTCCTAAGTGTAATTGTGTGTTATTCCAAGGTGCCTTTGACCTGCGGTGATTACAGGTTGTTAGGCAGTGATCCACATGCGGCTTACAAAGTCCACAATAAGCATTCTTTCCTTTTCAAGTTGATCGAGTGTACCGCAACACATTGTTCAAGACCCTGAAAGGTTTCACTTAAGATTCATGAATGAGTTTATCAATATTTCAATCGATCGACCAATCAACCAATCAATAAATCAATTAAGCAAGATCTAACTCATATCGCATTCGTGATACATGTATGGAACCGGCCTTAAGATATGTATCTACAAATAGTGCGAAAACCATCATTACTGATCCAATCAACACGTCACTTTCATTTTTCATAAATTAAAGAAATCATTTAACTGCGTACAATCAACAAAATATCCATTGACGATTCTAATTTACTCAGCTGTGTTAATAATTAACGTGATTTGTAACTGACAGACAAAGACAGGCGTAGGAAATGGTTTAAACCATTCATCAATTTGCTCATGCACACAAAATTAGCCTGCTTCTGGCGCTAAAAGCCCGAGTCCCTTATAAGAACGGATGGAGTCGGCAATCCCGGATCAAGAACCGGTACAATCCGTGGAGTTTGAAGCATTTTTGAGCGTCCGACTTCCGCAAACCGCACAATACCACACTACTATTGGAATCTTTCAGAAACAAAAATAGCTGAACATTGCAGCATGATTTCCGATTAGTAACAATCCTGAGAACTTGATGAATTAGAGCATATGTTAAGGAAAAGGCACGGTACCGGGTCAGTCAACGCCTTAGGGAAAAATAAACAACTTCACACACAGCCAATGTGTGGAGGCAATTGAATCTCGTTGCTATCAAGGTGAAATGCCATCGCTTTACGGCATCGTATCTTTGGTATATCTTTAACAACGGTTAGATTCCTTGACGAATTCCTTGACAGAAAGTGAGGTCAATATGGATCGTGCAGTACATACATGTTTGCAATATCTGGAAAGGCTCAAGATTAAATCGGTAGGGCAGGTGCATATCACCATTTGATCAGAAGGAAAGCACGATACGGATACGGTACGGAGCAAGACTCGTTGAAAGATGTTAATGTCAAAGTCCTTGATGAACCATTGAATGGTCAGGGTGTATTTGAGAAGGGTTTGGAAGACAAACTTAAGGACAGAGAAGAAAGAACAGTTACATGACTTAGTGCCTGACCTTGTTGAAAAGTAGCGTAGTTGGTCTACTTCTTTCTCTTTGGATCGTCCAGACAAGAGATAGAAAACAGCTTCTTATGGACAATGTTCAAAGACATCCTATCTCACACCAACTGCGACAAGACCGGGTTTCCTGAGGGGGAAATGTGCCGAATCATACAAGTTTCAGACGCAAACATAGGGAGAAGGCGGAGATGACGGTGCCGCCTTTTCGTATCCCCTTCCAAAAAATGTGTTTTCTTTGGTAGAAACGTTTCAACCCTAAAGCTTAACTGAAGCCATGTGTATGATCACGTGGTTTCATCCGATTCTTTGAGACGCTTGATTGGTTTTGGAAAGCGTCTCGGCGAGTCTGAACGCAAACACGGTGTATAATACATGGACTGTCAAGGACGCACACGGACCACGGCATAAATACGGCTGTCCTCGGACTATACACGGCAGTTTTGAACTTCCCAAAACTGCCGTGTTGACCTCCCGGAGCGCCAAGGACATTCCCAGACATTCAATAATCTACAAGGATAGACACGGAGCTAAACGGCGGCTACACGGTTCACATGCAGGATCGTGCCGGATTTGATCCGTGTTGATCCGGCATCTATATGGGACTTGGGCTTTACTGACTTGCAGAGACAGGGCTTTTAACAATAAATAGCCAGTTATTTAATTGTCAACGCATGACTTGGAATTTAATAATTCCAATATGTATGGTTCTCCGCTTTATATGAATCAAACATTACCAATTGTCATGTCGTATTTGACTAACGACAATGAGGCTACTAGTATGTGCCACCAAGTGATGTAAAGAATCACACGGGCTCCCGGAAGTTGAAGTATGTTTGTAACGAATAGCACAATGCAAAAAGCATTTGTCATATACCAACATGCAATAGTAATATGTAAACACCGAGTTGTCAATAAGCAAAAAACCATTGGCAACAAGCAATATGAAATGGTCATTTAGCAACATGAATGGGCTTGCGGACATTCTCTTTCACAGTGGCACCTCTAAATTTATAAAGACACTACTTCACACTACTGAATAAACTGTACACAAACTTGCAACATTACTTTTTACAATATACTTTTGACTGAAATGAACTAAAAGTATTAGTATATTTATTTCCACATGCATGTGCTGATTGGAAACAGCTTGGTAAAAATACAAAATTAGGAATTGAATACCATGCATTTTAGCAAATTAATTTTACAATATTTAGTAACATGTTAAAAATGAAAATCGCGGATTATGTGGCAGATACTTAGCTCGTAATATAAGGTGTGTGAATTATGCACAAGTAGTTTTCTTAACATTAATCCAATATACGTTCTTCGAACAAAAAATGGAAGACATTTTTTAATGCAGCATATGCAGTAAAACGATTAAAACTATGCAACGGGGTTCATTTCAAATTTAAAAACTGCTGTTCACCTAATTTTGACCTAGGTTAAATTTCCTTTGATGTGCAAGTTAAATATTGAACCGGGCAGAGGGCGCTTAGTCAAAACATTAGTGGATAAGGGTTATAACAAATAGTTTTCATGTGCATAGTCTGAGAAACACGCTTTGTTTCTTATGGTACAACAATTTCATTTTAGTATTTCTTCAAAGGTCAAACTTCAGCCAAGAGTAACACTTAAATATTAAACTGAGCATTTGGCTTAACAAATATTACTATAGCAATGTTTTTTTTAGCGGAAATTGAGATATAAAGTTTGATTGAGACCCAAACATAAAATATTCCTTTTTAATAAGGTGCACAGAACACTTCTTACTAGAACCACTTGGGGCACCCAACAGGTAATACATTTTTAGATTCAAAATGGTATCTGAGAGTTCATCAATCCGCTGTCGATAAGACATATAGAACGAAAACCATATTGGGAGAGAGTCAATCGAACCGTTACAATAATGGTATGATATGGTGTCGACGGCTTTATAAATTTGTATTAAAGGTCGAGTATGATCATACCCAGCATGTGAACTATGTCCATTCGGTACTTGATGAAGTCGGTAAGATGTAAAAGGCAGGTGTCTGTCGAAATAACGTATCTAAAACCTGACTTGGCTTTATACATTAGTTTTATTTTGCTGATCTAAGATGAAACACTTGATACAGAAACAGGACGGTGATTATAACAAAAATCTTATCATGTTTATCACACATGAGCACAACGTACTCATGGTGAGCTTGTGTTATCGCCTTTAGGGATGATTGCTATGGTTGATTTAGCTGTATACATATTCATATTATTTTCGAAATAACCGTTAAGGTAAGGTTCTGATTGGTTGGTTTAACGACCGACTTGAACATGGATATCATATGGGCTAGGATTTGGATGATAGTAAAACATATCGAACAGTTCAGTCAACAGTGAAAGTCTGCTGTAATTTCGCCACACTTCAGAGCATTTTTATATAGGAAAGCACAGGACAGATGAATTATTTATGTCGTACTATAGTTTAAAACATTAACCCCATAATCATTCCTTATAAGCTTGTATTATTTCCAGTGTTTTCATTCGGTATTGTTCGTGCACGTTTTGCACGAATTAAAATTTTCAGTAAGGTATTCTTATATCAATTTAAATCGCTTCCAGTACGGAAACAAATATTTCAATCGTAAAGTTAGTTTAAAATATTCATGCATTTAAGTCAGTGCCAGGTTAATATTGCCGAGTTATACATGCAGGACTGACTGTTTTACAGGTCAAATATAATCTCAAATAATTATTGAATGGTCCTAACTTAACATGTCAGATAATTGTCAGTGTGCTAAAAAAAATGTGTCCTGAGCATAAACATTTTGAAATACTTGATTTCGCAATACTTTGTAATAACCTAACTAAAAGGAAACTCAAACACTTTCAGGAAATGTTCCCCAATAAAACGGTTAATTGTGCGCTTAAATACCACGCGCAAATGCTTGTTTCAGACATTTAAACGAGGAGTTATCACATTTTAAAACTCGAATAATCAATAGTCAAACAGGTTGAGTTGTCATATTTGTTAAACTCCCATGTGACGCTTATCGGCGCTTTCTCGTAAAATGTGCATCGTGGGAAGAAAACTGTCTGCGTTGCCCACCTTTTGTAAAGATAATATGATCTTTGGACAACCGACCTGGTTTGATCCACGTCGTTTTTGGTCTTAAGTTTATTCAATATGCGGAATACGATTTAAGAAAGATATCCTGTATCAGCGTAAGATTACTCAAGAGACTGCCTGTAAATCAAATTAATTGCTGCATAACTTTGTAGAGTGGTCGATAATCACAATAACAAGTTGCTATTTAAAGCAGTTTGCCCAAGCTTGGCACTGAAAAATATTTATAATATTATATACATATTAAATTAATAAGCTAAAATAGCATTGTAACTTTAACAGTTGATATCATGAAGTCATATTTGGGAACACATGAACAATGAATTTTATCAGATAACCCCCATATATTGACCGTGAACGATTGAACAATTGACCATTCTTTCAGTTACTGAACATATGAAGAGAAAGAGAGTTACTAACATAATTGTCCAATAAATTATTAATGAGCAAAAATCATATTAATGCACGCCAAGTGCAAATAATGTAATGACGATCTGTTTTGCAAATTCTGAACTCATTAATCGTCTGTTAAAAGGTTCAAAATAAACAAAATAAACAACATGCGGTTTCGAGGAAAATGATTTTTTTACAGAAAGTTTAATATTTAAGTGTATATAAGTTATAATACCTGAGGGCGTGACTAGTTTTTACCATAACCAGTGTTGAATCTAGGGATATGATTTCTCTTGAACTTGTTGTTACAGGGAAAAATATGTTTTGTAAATTACAAGTCTTTATTAATAATATGACCCCAAGCTCTACTTGTCAGAGTAATCACGGGAGTAGAATCTAACTATCACCACGCAAATACAGCATTTGTCCTTTCCTAAAATATATACATGGCGCGTTACTGCGAATTATCGAGCTAATACATGCCCTCGTAATAAGTAATTCATATCTAGAGCAGGTAACCGTAAGCCGAACATTTAACATTTCAGTTATTGTTAAGATTTTTTTTCAACTCGGGGTTGCAATGAGCAGACGGAAATCGTGGCTACCATATTGAAAATGGGTAATATTCATAACAATGTATGCAATGAGAGTGATTTTAAGTCGGTGCTTTAAGTAATGATAATGTTACATTTTAATAATACATTCTTTATAAACAAATGTGATTGAGATCATACCACTTGTTAAATTTCTAGTTATTTTATATTTTAAATTTCAGAATGATGATATCTCAAAAGATACAATTTAAAATGAAGAGGATATTAGTTGTTCTGTTATAAGTTCTGAATTTATTTTTATTCAAATTAAAAAAAACACACACACCTTTAAACTTTTGCATTTATCCAGAGTTGTAAGCGAGTTTCCCATGTTAGAAGGCCTTAAACCGTAGTTTGAAAACCCTCCTTGTGTTGTATTAGGTAAATTTAAATTGCACTATGTTAGTGCAAGTTGCTCGAATTGTTTAGTTATGAAAGGAAGAGTTAAAAGAAATCCTTTCTTATCAAAGTTTAATTATTTTTCAGGTATTATGAAATGTGTTTGGGCTACCGTACTTTTTCGAGTTATTGTTGTTCGAATTAGAGACACTTACTGTACTTTCAAATAACATATAAAAAGTTTTGTACCGCATGAATGTTACACACGAATTGCCCTTACCGTATGACAAATAAGACAACACAACATTACAAATACATAACTTTTAAGCTGGGTTCAGCGCCTCGAAATGGTCACTGAAAAGTATTAGTTTTTTCAACAGATTAAAGGCCTGTCAAAGCCCATATGTGTCCCAGCAAAAATGACATAACATAAAACGTAGAAAACTAATGGTTTATTCTGGGAATACCAAATTGGAACGGTCGAAAGGAAGGTTCAGAAACACATTCAGAATCAAGCCGATTTAAAAGCATGCCTGACACATAGCCTTGGATTAATCACAATCCACACGCATATAAATAACTTTGATATCATAGCATCGCAATTATAATTAGAGCTCAAAAAGGCAATCTTTTAGATAGCAATTAAATAGTTCAATAATTTAATATTCACCTCATCAACATAAACTAGCTTTCTGAGGCACAATGAAATGAATTAAATGCAATCTATTTTTGTTGACACGATTTCAGAACCTAGCATTACGTTATAATTCCAGTTTATCGTAATGCATCTAGGGAAAAAGCCGCTATGGCCAAAAAAAAAAATAGGTCCGTTTCCGGTCTCCTTGGAAAAAAAACAGGGTCGGTAGGTAGGGATTTTTTTTTTTTTTTTTTTTTTTTTTTTTTTTTTTTTTTTTTTTTTTTTTTTTTTTTTTTTTTTTTTTTTTTTTTTTTTTTTTTTTTTTTTTTTTTTTTTTTTTTTTTTTTTTTTTTTTTTTTTTTTTTTTTTTTTTTTTTTTTTTTTTTTTTTTTTTTTTTTTTTTTTTTTTTTTTTTTTTTTTTTTTTTTTTTTTTTTTTTTTTTTTTTTTTTTTTTTTTTTTTTTTTTTTTTTTTTTTTTTTTTTTTTTTTTTTTTTTTTTTTTTTTTTTTTTTTTTTTTTTTTTTTTTTTTTTTTTTTTTTTTTTTTTTTTTTTTTTTTTTTTTTTTTTTTTTTTTTTTTTTTTTTTTTTTTTTTTTTTTTTTTTTTTTTTTTTTTTTTTTTTTTTTTTTTTTTTTTTTTTTTTTTTTTTTTTTTTTTTTTTTTTTTTTTTTTTTTTTTTTTTTTTTTTTTTTTTTTTTTTTTTTTTTTTTTTTTTTTTTTTTTTTTTTTTTTTTTTTTTTTTTTTTTTTTTTTTTTTTTTTTTTTTTTTTTTTTTTTTTTTTTTTTTTTTTTTTTTTTTTTTTTTTTTTTTTTTTTTTTTTTTTTTTTTTTTTTTTTTTTTTTTTTTTTTTTTTTTTTTTTTTTTTTTTTTTTTTTTTTTTTTTTTTTTTTTTTTTTTTTTTTTTTTTTTTTTTTTTTTTTTTTTTTTTTTTTTTTTTTTTTTTTTTTTTTTTTTTTTTTTTTTTTTTTTTTTTTTTTTTTTTTTTTTTTTTTTTTTTTTTTTTTTTTTTTTTTTTTTTTTTTTTTTTTTTTTTTTTTTTTTTTTTTTTTTTTTTTTTTTTTTTTTTTTTTTTTTTTTTTTTTTTTTTTTTTTTTTTTTTTTTTTTTTTTTTTTTTTTTTTTTTTTTTTTTTTTTTTTTTTTTTTTTTTTTTTTTTTTTTTTTTTTTTTTTTTTTTTTTTTTTTTTTTTTTTTTTTTTTTTTTTTTTTTTTTTTTTTTTTTTTTTTTTTTTTTTTTTTTTTTTTTTTTTTTTTTTTTTTTTTTTTTTTTTTTTTTTTTTTTTTTTTTTTTTTTTTTTTTTTTTTTTTTTTTTTTTTTTTTTTTTTTTTTTTTTTTTTTTTTTTTTTTTTTTTTTTTTTTTTTTTTTTTTTTTTTTTTTTTTTTTTTTTTTTTTTTTTTTTTTTTTTTTTTTTTTTTTTTTTTTTTTTTTTTTTTTTTTTTTTTTTTTTTTTTTTTTTTTTTTTTTTTTTTTTTTTTTTTTTTTTTTTTTTTTTTTTTTTTTTTTTTTTTTTTTTTTTTTTTTTTTTTTTTTTTTTTTTTTTNGGCCCAAAAAAAAATAGGTCCGTTTCCGGTCTCCTTGGAAAAAAAACAGGGTCGGTAGGTAGGGATTGTTTTTGTTTTTTTTGTCTTTCGGGTACTAGAATGGAGAAATGAACCGAAATACACGAAAATGAACACATTTTATTTTTGGCGACCCCAATAAACAGTTGAGGGTCGGCGCCGATTCTGGAGACACGGTCGGGCGACCGGAAACGGACCTATTTTTTTATTTGGCCTAAGTGGCCTCATAATCATGCGATAGATAAACCTTTTACAATAAGAACTAGTGGCTAATAAAACGGCCGCGCTCACGTTGACTTGTCACAGTTTTTCAAGTTGTTGATTATTTTTATTTGTGTTACCTACGTGTTCATAGCAATTTAATATTATAACATTATTTATATTAATCAAGAAAGTGCAAACATTGCTTAACATGTAACATAGTGTCATTTTCTTAGTCTTCAAATGAGAAGGGTTTGGCTTTATTGAAAGAGCTTAACAAATAAAAATGGCGTCATCTTCTCAATCTTCAAGTGAGAAGGATATGGGAATTATCGAAAGAGCTAAACAAGTTAAAATGGCGTTATTTTCTCAGTTGTTAAGTGAGGAGGATTTGGATATTATTTCAAAAGCTAAACAAATACATGTTTCTAAGTCTTCAAGTGCGAAGGAATCGGATATTATTGAAAGAACGACACCTGTACACTTTCCCATTGAGAAGGGTTCGGATATGGATATCACAACGTCATATTCTGTATGGAGCGGTTCTGATTTTTTATGTTCTTCTTGCACTTGTGAACAACTTGTGAAATATGCAGGGTTTTACTGCAAAACTTGTCGACAGTATTTCTGTAGAAAGTGCCTCGGTGAACATCACCAGTTGTTCAAAAAACATACCATACTTGGCAAAGACATGTATGAGAAAGGCGAATTTTCGAAAAAGATAGACATGGTTTTACAAAAATGCCAAATGCATCAAAATGAAATATTGGACTTTTTTTGCAACGACCACAATCAGCTTTGTTGTGCTGAATGCGTTTTTGTTCATCACAGGTATTTATTGGTAGCAGAACAACAGCAAGTCGCGATCATTATAATACCAAATTTGTCATCAATTATTTCCGAAATGAATTTAATAATAGGATCTTGTGGACGACGCACACGCGAACAGAAATATGAGTTTTGTTACAATCATATTTGAGGAAAAATAAACACAAGTAACCATTGTCGAAAGAAAGCAAATCATATTTTTTAAATAGAAGGCTGTTGGTTTAACAAAGTTTGTGAGTAAGAAATCATTTGTAAATGAGTAAATTGTTATGTATCGTTCATAAATTATAAACAATGTAAACATGATATTCGAATTTAAAGAAATAATCATTGGAGCTGAACGGAGTTGTCTTAAATGGTTTAATATTTTAAGGCCGCTCAGCTCCAATAATTTGTCAGGTAGATAATTCCTTTTCGTTACGACACGGTGCCTATACCACGTAACTTTTTAAGATCTGTTTTGGGAGAATAAAGCGCGACCCAGATAACATTTTTAAGGATGTCTTTTGAAATATTTCACCATTTTTAATGGAACAAATAAGTATTTTTCCGTAAAGTGCAACCGCGCGTTTTTAATATGAAGTCCCCACACTGATCCGACATTTTTCTAACCGTTCAAATGCGCAGTTGCACTTTACTGAAAAAAATACTTATTTGTTTAAAAAAATCATGATACCTATAGAAAACTCTCACGAATAAGCGGGCTCTCCACGTTATACCATTAACAATTGTGAACTATTTAAAAAGACATCCTTAAACATGTTATCTGGGTCGCGATTTATTCTCCCAACACAGATCTTAAAAAGTCACGTGGTATATGCACCGTGACGAATATGATGCATTTAAAGAAATTATGGAATGATTTTGCAAGATCTCTAGAACAAACACACCAATGTCTACTAATTTTTAGTAAGCTTTCGTACCATCAACACATCTTCAGAAAATTCCGACCCATCATTCTGGTTTTAATGTTCTTTACCTTCAAATAATTAAATTGCAATTTTACAAGATTGTTTGATCTGAAGCAGATACATCTGGCTTAAATGCTTTCAAAATTATAAATTTCGTTTGTTTAATGCTATTAACAAAATGCTTTTATATGCTATAAATGCTGATGGTATGGCTCTCAAGTTTATAAATAAAGAAAGACATCGTTGATACTCGTTTTGGTTTCATTTTATCAAGTAAAATAAAGTAACGGTTATGGTGTCCTAATTTGTATTTAACTATTGAGTATTAAAATGATTATTTAATTGAAGCGTATTCTCGTTTATTGCTATTTAATTTGACTTGTGATGCTATGAGGTTAACTTTATGTGCAGTTAAAGGTTAAATGAATAATTCTGGGCCACGTGTTATGTTCCAGAGTGCTTTTGCATTGAACATTACATGGCGGTGATCGAAGTTTTGTAAATGTTGCATGTTTGGGATACGTTATGTATTCAATGTTGCCAATTGTGTAAATGGTCCGTTTACGTGAATAGTTATGGGCTTAGCGCAAGGGTTTGGAGCTTCATAAGACCGGTAAAAACCATCAGTGCTTTTGAATTGACTGTTCCAGGGCGTTGCCCTAAATGTATGTTCATGTTTGTCCTACCTATGTATTTCTCTTGTTTAGCTCTTTTCTTGCTGTGTGTCTCAGTGTTTGGCAATTGGATTTTTGCTATAAGTAAAGGATCGCATTGTATAACACGGTGTTTCCATAGTTTCTTTATAGTTCATATATAATATGTTATGTTGACATGCTTAGTACATCAATACTGTCCATTTTTACCTGTGTTGGCCCATCTTTTTTGAACCATGACTTGGTTTATGAAGTATAAGAAATACAATTGAACATTTTTAACCGATAGTTTTTATTATTTAATAACACCGCCTTACATATTATGTTTTATTTCTTTAACTGAAAACGATATCAGATATTGATGATATTTTGCAATTTATTTAAACAAATCTGTAACATTTATCTCCAGCCACTGCCCTATTTCGAAGTTGGATAAAGAACAGACCTTGGAGGACGATTCCAGCCAAGATTCAACAGTTAAAAAACCCACCGATTTTGCATGCAGTATACGAGGCATCGTTGTTCTCCCTCATGGACAAATACTCCTGGTAGACAGTGATAATAAATGTGTCAAGCTGCTGGACATGCAGAAAGAGGTGGTCAGTCTCGTTTGTTTTTTTGACTTTCCACAGGACATGTGTCAGATAACATCAAATGAGGTAGCTGTTACTGTTGGTAAAGAAGTCCATTTTATCTCAGTCAACCAAAGAAAGTTGGTGGAAGGAAGAAAGCTTCAATTACAACATAGATGTGCCGGAATAGCCCATCACCAGGGAAACCTGTTTATCACATCTCTCACTGCACTGTACGTGTATTCTCTGCACGGGAAACCGCTTCTCAAACTTTTTGAGGATACATCAGGTGATTGGACAGGTAAACATAATGTTTTTTCTTCAGAATATTACGTACTCATTTTTTTATAAAGTTATTATAAAACGACATACTTTTATTATTTAAACTTATCATTTTGTTTTCTTTTTTTTTCTTTTGTATATATTTCTAAAGTACATATGTCAGACTACTTTCTGAGGCCTTCGAAGGCGCCGAGGAAAGTGATTCGAGCATGAGGTCGTGCGGAGAGGAAACTACGATACGCATGCGCGAAAGTTGTTTATTTCCGGTAGTCGTCTATTATGCGGCGCCTACCGTATAGCGAGTTATTTTCGGGCCGAGATAGAATACCGAGACAGTAAAGACAAACAATGATGTAGAAGTTGTAATAACAGGCAAAAGACATAGCGAAACAATAAAATGCATTTATAAATAGTAGTTTTTAAACAAACTACAGCAGTTATCAAGTTTTTTTAAGTTTGTGAGACAATAACATTAAATAGTTCCCATTCAATTACAAAAGATTCCAAATTATTTTTTGAAATTGATATGTTTTTCAAATTATCATACTGGTACTTGATGTATTGTTTGGCTCCAGCTATGCTAGGAATGCATTTATTAATTTTACATTTATATAAGTATAGCTTAATAAACAAAATAACATTGTTTATGGCACGAGCAGACTTTGTCAAATATCCAAGCAGAAAAATTGTCCTATTAATGAAAGGAAAAGATTGACCTGGTAACATTTCATCAATAATTGCTTTAGATATCTGACATTCCCAGAATAAATGTTCTAAATTTTCCTCACTTTGTTTGCAAAAGGTACATATTGGATCATCAGTTATTTTCATTTTGTTCAAAAGACAATTTGTTCCAAGTATCCTATGTATTATTCTGTATTGGAACCATTGTACCTTTACCTCATCTGTTATTAAAAAGGGTAGTTCAAACATGCAGTTCCATTCATTTTCATTAATTATAGTATTGAGTTGTATACCCCATTTTGCTTTAACTGAAAGTTGATCATTGTTATTATTTAAAATTGTGTATAGTCTTTTTGCTCCAGATTGCTGTTTTAATATGAGTTGTAATAATGGGGGCAAAAAGGGTTTGATAATTTGTTGGGTAGGATAGGGTATACATTTTTTTTTTCAAAAAATTATCTATTGCTCTGGTCCTATATAATTAATGAAATTTATTTTCAAATTGTAAGTTTTATTTAATTCATCAACAGAAATAAAGCATCCATTTTTTAATATATCACCTATACAGTAAATTCCAGGATCAAACCATGACTTAAAGAAAAAACTTTTATTTCCTATCAAATATTTGGATTATAAAATAGTGGATAATACAACAATTCTTCTGCTTTTACGTCCAATTTACTACAATAAAGTGAAAAGCTTTTTCAACATCTACCCAAAAAGGGTTTGAAATTCTATCAGACATATTTAAAGCATAATGATAACTGCAATTAAAAAGTTTGTAAGTATGGTTAAAAATAGGCATAATCTTGAAGGCGTTTGAACCAGAAATAACGACATCAGATGACTTAAAAGGAAATTTTATTCAGTTATGACGAAATACAATCCCTCGCTCGATTTGAAATAATACACTATAAAGCTCCATCTTAAATCAAATCTAATCCATACAGAAGAAAGTATAAAAATGTGTTTGCTTTATTTAAACTATTCAATTAAACACGAACTTTCTCATTAACGGACATGTGAAAAACCATATAATGTTTTTGCAAGGAATATACACTATTTGACGGAACTTGTATTTATAACCTAGTTACTAAATGAATGAAACATTTCTGTATCTTACTCTGTGTTGCAGTATGGAAGTGTGCTGTGAGTCCCAGAGGGGACAAATTGTACATCACAAACTACTACCAGCACATTCTACTAACACTGGCTAGGGACGGAACAGTCCTTGCCAAATTTACTGACTATGAACTACAATTCCCAGAGGGTGTACATGTGACACCTGAGGGCCATGTTCTGGTCTGTGGATATGGGTCCAGCACTGTCATTAAGGTTGACTGTGACGGCAGGAGTAAGCTGGCCACTCTTGCTACACGTGAAGACGGAGTTATCTGGCCAAATTCAGTCGTCTACAACCATAGTACATCATCTTTAATTGTGGGCCAAACAGGGGCACTGTTGGAGCTTAATATACAGGTATATATTATATAACAATTTAAGAAGTTGCTTATGCAAGGGGACATTTTAGATTTTCCGTCTCTTAAATTTCAAACGACCGACAGCGACAGCGGATCATTTTGGACTAAAAATTCTATTTTGAACTACTTCACTTTTTTATTGACCTTAAGATCTCTGCTTTCTTTTTCAATATTGATAGATTTGCGTCACATACATTTTTCGTTCTAACTAAAGAAAGGAAAGTAAATTTGACAAAATAAATTCGTAAATACAGTTTCTTGGCTTGGTCACATTTTTTGGTTATTTTTCATCAATGAATAGATTAAAGTTTACAATTACCATACACATACGACAAAAGTTCAACTTCAAATATGTCATTATTGTCATTATAGCATGTTACTGACAGAAAATGGCCATTATGCTCCCGTTGCATTTGTATTCGGACAGCTCTGTTTGTTATCACTTAAATTGAAATGAGCTTTACTTCGTATAGTTTGCATTTTTTCCTTTGTTATTATTTTTTATATTGAAATTGTATAATGTTCAATTTTATTCCTAGTTTATTATTGCCGAAAAATATATCATCAGTATGTCTGCAGAATATGCAATAATGAATCTAAAAATGTTCAACGACAGCATAAAGTCTTTTTCGGTATCCAGGTAGGCGTCCCAATTCCTAGAGTGGAAACCCTGAAGCTGGTGGTAAAGCGGCCAGAGAGATTGTCTGACACCCAATTTGTAATCACACAATAAGGATTTTCTTTTAATATAAATGTTAAATAATAGTGATTTACTATGGATATGAAATTAATAGAATTGATTTTATTCTTCGACGACTGTATCTGACTTGCTTGATAAAAAACTGTATCGGGTTGTGTTTTGTGCGAATAAACCGCCTATATTTGAGATCACTGTAATAATTTAAGGTTAAAACATCAAACTTCCGCATGTCCGATCTCTTATCTCATCATGTTTTGAAATCCTTTTATCAGAGCAGTGTTTATGTGTGTGTGTGGGGCTGGGGGAAAGGGGGCAGCAGTAGGAATGTTAAATCATGTTCAAATATAGCCCAAGCTGCTTCAAACACGTTAATGAATATATGCGGAAAATACCAATAAGACTTGTATGCGTCCCCCACATTGTTGTCACTTTGTCCGTTTGAACTTGTTATATTTTCGACATAATAAAATTAGTATCGATATCCCCATTATATTTATGTTTCATGTACTGTTTTCAAAACATCAGCTGAAATAACAGGATTTAAACCTTATGTGTTTGTAAATCATTATCTATTTAACTCAGAACGTTTATCCTAATTATACTTCGAAACATTTTTTTTTTAATTGGTCCAGATTGTAAAAGTTAAGCTGCAGCAGCAGAACTTTTATCATAGCACATCGCAAATGGCCGATCATCAATTATAGAAGCTATGCGGTTGAACAGTTTGTGTCTTAAATGACTATATCACAAACCTCTTACCAATTGATAAATGATAACACTTGCTCAAAACATTTGTTTTAATCAAAAGTCGGCCGATTGGTTCTGAAAATGTCACGACCCAGATAACATATTTGGGGTAATCAAAACTAGGTACGAAGCCATTGTGTTTACCCAATCCACTTTGATTAAAGCTGACTTGGGTTCCAGGTGAGTGTCCTCGGGTCATTTGGTCCTTCCGTTTGAGAGGCTTACTTACTAAATAGCATTCGCTCATTTTAAATTTATTTCGGATAGTCTATTTGCATCATGTGTCAGTGAGTGATCGGTACATTTTTTCTTATTTATTGACATTTTCGATAAAAAAAACGTCTGGCCGGGGCACTGAAACACTGAAACATCAATTCCCTGATATTTGTATTTTAATGTTTATTTTTGAATGGGATATTTTGTATACCTTACAATAACAATATGTCCCATAATTCGTTTCTTTGTCCAGGCAGGACCTAGTGTACATATTGCTTCAACTGATGGAGACCTGAGGAGATTGTTTGGAATACGTAAGCACTTTATTGTTTGGATGTTAAAGTGTTTACTCTTTTTTCCTGGTTGTATGAAGGACGCCTTTTGCCCCTTAAACTGTCGAAATAATTATTTTGTGTCTCTATGTATAAAGTCCTTTTTTTCAAACAGTTTACGAATACATGTATATTAATCATCATTAATACCATTGTCTTTGCATTGATTTCTCAAATGTAACTTGATAATTAAAGTTATGGTAAAGCGTGGTAAAGGCACGCTTCTTAAAGGCAAGTCTGTTACAAGAAATTGCATATTTTAATATATTTAATATAGATCATAAAAACAACCAATCCTCTCACACGTTGTTCATTGACCAGTGTGAGGCTTGAATAATTTAGTAATCAACTGTCCACGGCGCCATAAACATATAACGCCCTTTCATGAAAAAAACATTTATTTCGGGCAGATGTTTAAAGTGATCGACTTTTTAAATAATGCAGTTTTTCTTCCCAAAGCATGGATACAAGTGAATTTATTTATTATTATTATATAAATGTGTACTATAAAATGATATTATTTGTAAACGACATATACATTAGCTTATATGAAGTTTTTATGTGTATTTACGAGCACACTGACTGTTTTAGTGCCAGTGTGTAAGTTTTTTGCGACTATTTTTACTTGACATACTAATGGATTATTATAAGACGTGCATATTCAGCACAGGAACACGTGACGTTAAAAATATACCACACAACCATTCAATGGCATAATTTTCATATAAAATTGAACGATTAACCAACTTCTTGCTTGTTATTTAAATTTGAAAATGAACACTGTTTCGATTTGATTTATATTTGGGCATAGCCTTACCCTAAGTAAGTGTTTCATGCTTTGGCAAAAATATTCATCAGAATAGACCATATGTTAAAAAATGCAATTTGTGTTTTGATAAAAGAGATCATTTGACATTTTCCAGAAAATAAAAACGTTTTTACTTCTTGCAGTAAACATTGATGCAATGGCAGAATGTGGTATGAACTTATTTCCCGCCTTCAGACATGGCCTTGCAGCTGTGCAAGGCATTGTTACAAGAGGAAGAAACATTTTTGACAAACCTGTTTTTGATGCAACCGAAAGCCAAATGGTATACCCATCATTCATTAATATCTACTCAACGTTTGATTTAATGAGAGAAATAAAATCGTCAAACCCTAAGCATCTAGCTCATGAGAAAAACATTTTAATTCCTGCTATAGTAGCTGTGAAAAAGGAACAGCATCTTAAAATTGAACAATGGATTCGAAGTATTAATAAAGACGTAACTGGATTATGCTTCCTGTTGATTGGAAAGGATGAAAAGACAACTTATGTCGTACCAAAACATAAGATATATCTAGGTTTGACAACAACGTCAGAAATCATAGTAGCTGCAGATGATCTTCTAGAACGAGCCATATTTGGAGTTTTAGGAAACCTTGTGAAAAAGTGTATTGAAAAGTATGGAGCCTCCACAAATATGTCTGGTAAGTACGTACTATATATCATATAATATAAATTATATACGGGGGAATCCATTTTGGGTGGTTTCAAGATATTTAGCCTTTTCTCTCGTGTGTTTCTGTGCGTCAGAGTATGTCTATATGCGTATGTTATGAAGCTAATGCATTGTGTTCATAGAAATTTATCAGGGACATCCATGGATACATTTCTACTTTATAATTAATGAATAATTTAGTGAAATAATGAAGAACAGTTATAGGGCATTATAATCAACAGTTTCAAATCAGATCGATTATTGATGATCATAAAGTGCAAAAGATTTAGTCATAATACATGCATTACGTTTTTTTCCACAATTCTAAATAGCTTCGATAATGGAAACTGTTTTTTCTCCGTCCATGTAGATTGTGATTCTACTGACTTAAGAATCGACGTTTTCAGATGACAATGCTACCATTGAAATAAAAGTATGGGTATTGATTTGAACTGTCCGTTGGTCAACAAGCACGCCAGTCGACAATTTGACGACCCGTGTATCAAGTCGTATTTGCGCGATAGTTAGAATAAACTTTGACATTTTAAGACTTTTTTTATCATGGAAATTGGGTGAACTGAAATCGTTCACAACAAAAATTATTAATTTTGTTCTGAAATCCGTAGGAGCCAAGTCAGGGGCTGTTTCAGGGGGGGGGGGAATTATCTTATTATAAGTGAATGACAATGCTATCAAGATGGAAGTGTTCTCTTCAATTATTAACGAGGTCTCGATATAACAGAACAGAGTTCCTGCTTATATACGAACAAAACATTAAGCGAACCGAATTATGCTTTGATTATCAAATACAAATACCCGTCATACATGACAAATATTAAGCAATATAATATTACAAAACGAGATTTCTAGCCATTGTGTTATCTGAGCGGCATCCAGCGTCCGTCTGTCTTAGACTCTATGATAAAAAGATCAGACCCTGACGATAAAAAACAAAGATGAACATCTCTTTTCCAGTTTTGCTGAAGGCAAGATAGCTTGTAAGAGTGTTGTTACTAGATCCCATACCTTAAAAACTCTACAACCTGGCATTTATGAGTTTTTTTCATATAGCTGTAATAAATATGCAATTGCTCAGAAAATTCTACTCCTTCAGGTCTCAGGAGAGCGTCCGAGGGCTTTTTGTTCCATATGCAATTTCAAATAGCATGACTCTAACACGAAACTACTTTAATATCACAAGTTTTGATAATATGTCCATCACCAGCTGTCGAATCAGGATTGCTTTCGGAGCATCTAATTCTTAATTGTTTTAATGTAGAAAACATATTCCATAATACAATTTCAGATATAGAGGAGGAACGCACACTGCAGAGTATTTATTCCTACGTACGGACAGTATACAACAAGAGTGAAGTACCAGAACTTGAAAGAGTTTGTATTCCAGAGATGACATATAGGTATCCAGAAAATATCGACGATGTAAGTAAAAATAACTATTACAATTACTGATATTTGTTTTATCGAACAAAACAATTCCTACACTTAAACTCGTAACAAATAAAACTGTTTCATTTTTGCAACTGTCACCAAAAATCATGGGTTTTTGTTTAAGGTTATTAAAAGACTTCTTAAAGTAGAAGGGGTAATTGGTTGCTCGAAGAACATTGGTCATCTTGAAGTTCTTGTTGACAACACAAAAGACACAGATGCAACCAGTCGAAGAATAAATCAGATCCTTGAAAATGAAAAAATAAAACCGATGTTGTTATATTGCAAATTTACATCATTTATTTCCCCTGGAGACAAGACCTATAATACTGCGATACTGGGAGGTCGATTTGCGACACTGGGAGGTTTTGCACGGAGGTTTCCCAAACTCATTTCCAGTTCGCACATCAATATTTCTGAAGCTGGCGACACACATTTCAATCCCGAACATTCAACGGAAAAACTTGTTGCACTTATCTCAAGGCACTTTGTACATGCTTTGGGAAAAAGCAATTGTGTATATGTGAGTAATACAATACTTGGGAAAGTTGACAAAATTCACGATAGGGCTTTGGTTGATATAATTCCGATTGACGTGCCTGAAGAGTGTATTAAACAATGTGATACTCGCTTTCAAACAGAAAGCGGACAGCATATGTTTGGAAAATTATGTGATAACAAAGAACAAGCATGTGAAGGGGAATCTGTATATATATGGGGAGCAGTAACGTCTCCTGGTTTAGGGACAATCGCTGCAATTGATTTACACACGCCAAACGGACTGTTGATCACAATACATGATCGTATAGAGGGTCAGTCGTTCTGCAAACAAGGTGACAGCGGTGCTATGGTATGTGCCACTGACAGAAGGGACCGAAAATTGTTTGCTGTTGCAATGATCGTAGGGATACTTGAACGGCAAAGTGGGGAATCAATATACGTTGCGGTTAAGCTTAAGGAAGCATTCGAAGAATTAGAGGAATATTATTTATCAGAATTTAAGCTGTGTAATGGTCTACCATTGTGAGCCCATATGAATAGTGATATTGTAATAGTATCTATTTGACAATTACTTACTATTCGCTGCCTTGCATTGTGACATGTCTGAAGTTTAACAACATTCGCATATTGAACATATATTTTGTTTTTAAGTTCTGATTTTATTCTTACAGTATACTTGCTGTTTTTGAATCAAATATTTTGTGCACAGTTTGCACAACGTATACACCAGGGCTCTAAAGGCTACACTTTTGTTTAAATACTTTATTACAAAAAATCACATGTTTGTACATACTGTCAGAAATGTTTACATTAGGATTTTGTTTCATGCGTGTTCAAAAAAAAATACAACTTAATATTGATCAATAGTTTAAGAAATCCATCAATTAAAAATACAGGTTAAATGGCAAAAAATAATGCCTCATATACCAACAAGACATAGATGGTTATCTGCAAAGTCATTATCAGACCGTACTTAATAAGCGTATATTGCATTATAGTATTACATAAATAAGTAATATATATGTTATTTTACATAACCACATCTTACAATTGTTTTAAAACAAAACATATCAACTTGTTGGCTAAACTCGAATCAAACATCGTGACGTGTTTTTATCTAGAAAATTGGTGTGCAATTTGCCGCAGCCATTGTGTATATTGTATATGTAAACGGTGGTGCTACAGCCACCTTGTCTTGATAAGAAAAGTGAAGTAGACGCTTCATTCAAATAACAATGTGGTACAGCACACTTTACTAAGTTAGAAGTATTGATAACAACTACCCTGTAATTTAAACTGTGAGACATCATTTATAGCATTATTTTAATTTTTATACGAATTAAGTTTTATTTCCCTTAAATGCATAATGTGAGTTTTAATTTTAACCATGTTTAGTTTTTATTGTGCATATTCAATATAAAGGTCATGTTAAATCTTTAGAAAACGGTTTCTTCTTGAAAATCATTACTTTGATCTTGAATTACTAATACATTTCACTAAGTTCTGAAATGTTGTCAACAAGAAAAGGATTTAACATATACGTGTAGTAAGTTCATTTTATTGTGCTTTGGAAAAAGTTGTTATTAAGATGCTCTTTGCAACATATTGACATATTGAATTCTCCGTTATTCCTCTTCAATCTACGAGGTGTATGATTATACGTGTGCGTTGTATTATTAATTATCGGCCACGTGTGAGGTTTTTCAAGACTATCAACCGATTTAAACCCCCAATGCTTTGCATTGACCGTTGCTTGGCGATTACCCCAGCTTTAATAATATCTTTTCTTTGATATCGTGTTTCATGTATTTTTCTGTATTGTATAGTCAATTATTTACTTACGTTTGATAAAAACAAGCATGTTCTCATAATAATTTTTGTCTTAATAATATTGATGGATTTTGAATATTCATTTATATTATATCTCACCGTAGATATAATATTTTACACTTTTACTATTTAAAGTTATTACATCATGCTTGCTTACGAACTGTCCAAATTACAGCGAAATGTTAATAAATGGCGTACAGATACCAATACCAATGAAATAAATTGAATGAAATTATTTGTAATTATTTTATTTCACCAAGTTCTTTTATTTTGTATATATTATTTATTTAGTTAGGATTGTGTATATAGCTATTCAATATGTTTCTAAATTTACCAACCATTCTTTATTAACCATTACGAAAATTGAGTGGCATAACGTTTCATTTCACAATCTCGAGATGTTTTGTGTGTACGTCGTACGTTTTGAGTGTTTTGTGAATTTCCGTTGACATAGCACTGTTCAATAAGCCTGGTTAGAGAGGATCGAGTTTAACGATAATCCACTGCTAAATATAATCCAATGAAACAAAATAAATCAATGCGTTGCATTCAAAATACAAATTGAATTAAGAAGAAAACAATGTTATGTTTTAATCGATATTTTTTATCAAATGATTTCTATTGATGAGTACACAGAGGTTATTATTGAGAATGCTTCATGTTAATGTAATAAACAAATATCTAATTTCATTAAAATATAAATTATGCATGATATTCTATCGGAAATACGCAAGTGTCCTTTTTCTTTGTATGTTCCCGCACGGAGGAGCACGGCCGCTTGAGCCCGGCTTTCATATATACACATATACATTTGATATGTTCCCCTTTTTTGTTAATGTATGGATCGTACTATTTTTACACATGAAAAGATCGTGTACACATTTTAAGTACTAATTACCACTGTTTTCAGTTGCGACGTTCAGGCGTAGCTTGTCCAATACTTAGGTATTCTACATGAACGTAAAATTCAATTAATAATACGTAAACTATTATAAATAAACCAAATAAATTTAGCCACGATTTCAAATTTATGCGGTGTACCTTTGTTTAGTGTATATCCCTGCAGTAGTCGTTTTGACAAGAATCTTACCACAAGACAAGAATCTTGTAAATAAAGGAAAACTTGCATACAATGAACATTTAAATAAGTTTTGAGGGTTTAAAGCACACATGTAATGAACGAGTTTATTGAAAATTATCCCTTGTTTTGCCCAAAACTTTGTTTGGGTCCTATAAACGCTATTTCATACAAAATATTAAACCTCTGACCATTGCTTTGGCAGTTGTGACCCCATGGGCATGATTCAAATCACCTTTGTACAGAATTTCTTCCTTAAGATACATACTATCAAAGCTTTGTGACTTGTGTTTTCAGAAAAGATATTCAATGGTATTTACAATATACGTCTTTATAAATCCTTTAACCTCTGGGGCGTGGCCAATTTTGACACAAGTGGGATGATTTTAACAAACGTAGTACAGGACCAATGTGCGATGTTACACACCAAATAATCTATCCCCGAACCTTGGCTTTCGATACTTTTCAAGTTATATAGTATATAAACCTAAACAAATCACATGGACCATGGGGCGTGGCCAGTGGTGACCCCAGGGCATGATTTGAAAAATTTAAGTTTTCGTGTTTGCGATATGCTGCGGACAAAATTTATATATTGCAATAGAATTAAATAAAGGGGCAATAACTCTTAAAATATAAAGAGATATGTCTATTGTACACTGCCGTTTCCCGCAATATGTACACTATCTGTGAAGTTGGAAGTTGATACCTCTTATAGGGTTTGAAGATATGCTCTGCACAGGGAATCCGACGGCCGGACGAAGACCAGACTTCAATAGTTTTGACGGAAAGTCATGTGCACCTTAATTATACTCAGTACTCACATTTCTTCACAATGGAGAGATAAACATAATTTATATACTCTTAATACACGAGAACTAAATGTTTCAATGGAATGGGTTTGTTAACGACTATAAACAAAGTATGTTCAAACCAGCCAATATCAGAAACTCCCTTATATTTCATGTTTGGAGATATCTGAAATATAATACACTAAACAATGAAGTGCTAACCAAAGGCCACGTTCCGTTGGTAATGGCGGCAAATCCTACCCAAATCGCAATAAGAAGATTTTGTTCCCACTGTTTGAGTTATTTAGTTTATCTGAATCCTTAATATTATTTTCATAAAAAATATTTATTGAGTAAACGACATTCTTAAACATCAAAACGGGTTCATTTTACCATCTGAGATCCTATAGCAGTTCAGTCTCCGTACCTCCCTCTCATTCTGCTCTAACATTTCCATTGTACTAGCTGTATTTGCATTTCATTATGCATAAACTTACGGAATACCGTTAGGGTCATCGTTGTAAAACAATAAAATCCAGAGGGCGAGCATGCGAGAACGCGATAGTACGATGGTGACAACGCGATAGTACGATGACGACAATGCGACAGTGCGATGACGACAGTGCGACAATACGATGGCGACCGTGCGATAGTACGATGGCGACAATGCGACAATGTGATAATGCGATAATACGATGACGACAGTGCGACAATACGATGACGACAGTGCGACAATACGATGGCGACAGTGCGATAGTACGATTGTGACAATGCGAGAATGCGAGAACGCGATAGTACGATGGCGACAATGCGACAATACGATGACGATAGTGCGACAATACGATGGCGACAATGCGATAGTACTATGGCGACAATGCGATGATACGATGGCGACAGTACGATATGACTATTGCATTGTCGCCATCGTACTATCGCACTGTCGCAATCGTATTGTCGCACTGTCGCCATCGTACTGTCGCGTTGTTGCATTGTCGCCATCGTACTATCGCATTAAGGTCATCGTATTGTCGCACTGTCGTCATCGTATTGTCGCATTGTCGCCATCGTTCTTTCGCGTTCTCTCTTTCTCGCCCTCTGGATTTTAATGTGTAACCACGATGGCTCTAACGGTATCTCGTATAAACTAGCTCCAATTTACGCTAATGAGCGGTTAAGCGCGATTGGGCTTGTCACTTGAAAGAGTAAACGAGACAATACTAATTTGATATCAGCGCAAATGAAAAGTTAAGTAAATCTTCGTCCCACCAACACTGATCAATCGACTTTATAATTAACTCCCTATACTACCAAATTGGTAACAACCTACCAATAATTCAAACAAATCGGGAGAGAATCGGCCCGGTAACATAATCTCCCACTTCGAAAGATGACGTCATCAACCCGGTGAGTAAAATTTCACATCAATTTGTCCACTTTACCAACACTACAACAACTAATAACTAGCACCTACTTGTACTAATACTACTTTATACATAAATATGTATACATATTTTTAAACTTCTTCAATATATTGTACTAAAACAAACAATCAAGTCCTTTCCTCCAGTTTTTCTTTGACTGTGCTCTCGCAAGTCGATTAAAATATATTAACCCCGTTACTGCATTGTTGTTTTTTGTCAACGATTGTTACTGTGCAAGCTGGGAAAAGCAATTCTCGCTTAAATGAAAAACGAACTTATGAAATCAAGAGTCGAGAACAAATTTACAAACAACAAGAGGTATGAAGAATTATCACTTGATAAATACGTATTAAAACTCAAAATAGTACCGGATAAATCACTTCGAAATAGCGAAAATTTGAAAACTTTAAATTTCTAATGAAATTATGAAATACAAATTCGGGACCGAAAAATGCTTCGAGATAACGCATTATTTGGTATAACGATGTTCAAAATAACAGCCATTGACTGAAAATTTAAAGTAATCGTACTGCCACTGAAATAGTGTATTATACGAATGACTGATTAAATATTGAAATAATACTATTTATTTGATTATAATCAGTTATCAGATTAGTATTAAAATGCCAATACGCTGCACAGCTATTCGCCGTACATGACTTTAACTATTCGCCGTACACGACTTTTGCCATAAACAACTATTCGCCGTACACTACAGTTACTTTCGTTTAATAGATTTCCACGAACAATAATCAAACCAAGACCAGAAATAGCGTTAAGATGGTATATAAGGCCTATAAGAATAGGAAATCAACTACATACACGATGACAAACCATGAAATCATAAAAGAAAAGCTGTTTCTTCGAGAATTTTATATATGACACATTACTCTTTCTGTAAGATGCCTAACACGCACTTATTATCCAGGAGCGAGTAATAATTAGAGAATTTAGGTGTAAATAATCACTGCTCTCCATGGTTGGTTTCTTTACTTTTGCTTCGCTGGTCATCTATTTCCGGTGGTGATGATAGACGGTGGTAATGGTACGGTAAACAAAGTTGATTTTGTTGATTTTTTTTTCAAACAGATGTTGACCGAATATCGGAATATTCGGAAAGATGACCGAATATTCGAATACCAAAATCGGTATTCGTTGCCATCCCTAATATATATATAAATCTATATGTCTAAGCGTTAGATTTTTACTCCAGTGGTCAGTGTTTCGAGCTCAATTGCGGATTACTTTCTTTAAAGGGACTTGTTCACATTAAATTGCATTTTTTTTAAAGTTTTTCATTTAATGCTTTAAATTGATAAATTTAAACATCGGAAATAAAGTGCTCCAGTATAAAACAAAAATAAAGTTCAAATAAGAAAGATAAATGTAAGCGCACCAAGGCTCGAACCATTGACTCTTGGAGTAAAAATCAACAATAAAAATCGTTTTTTCCCCGACTAAATATAAACACGCATTGTGACAACAACAACGACAACAACAACAAATGCGGTGGAATCTGTATCGTCAAACACGGAAGAAGAAGGTAAAATATGTTTTTTTTTTAAATATTAATCTCAATAGTGCGTACGATTTTTTTTTTATAAAAGTATGTTAAAAATAGTATAACTGATCAAATGATTCGTTTTCGTTACATAAGTATATGCATATACAATGCACATCACAGAACGCGTAAATACTCATTCTCTCGTTTACAGACAGAGACCAAAATTAAAAGCCAAGGAATAACCGCCACGCAGAAGCTACACGATATATAGAGAATAACAGGTTACTGCCTGATCGTTTTGTAATATATCAGGCGAGGCTTAGAATAAAATAACGGCGAGGCTTTGCCGAGCCGTTATTTTATTCGTGCCGAGCCTGATATATTACAAAAAGATCAGGCAGTAACCTGTTTTTCTGTTTATCATACCTCTCTATAAGTCCCCGTTTTAAAAGAAATAATTAAAACAAAATCGCTACGACGCTGCATTTTTAGCGGGAATGAATATGATCGTTGACGTTTGACTTGCTACTTATGACGTCATGAGCACTTGCGCTTAATATTTGTAAAATATGTTTTTCGCTGTTTTGTTTGCTTTTTGTGTCTTAAATATAATACATCCTGGTATCAACGTGTTTGTTTTGTTGAATCTGATTTTATTTTACTAAACATGATGACTTTATAGTTCATTCCGAGTAAAATGACTTACATCCAAACATCGACTGATTTAACAACTTCCTGTCGAACATGACGTCATCAGCATTTACACATTCATTTTAAATATTTGGAAAATACGTTTTTTGCTGTTTGTGTTGCTTTCTGTGGATAAAATGTAATACATCTTGGTATCAAATTGTTTGTTTTGATGAATCTGATTACTTTTTACAATAAAATATAACTTCTTTGTTAAGTCTTAGTAGCCTCCACACATGACTGATATATGAACTTCCTGTTGACCGTGATATAAAAAAAGATATCAGGCAACAGGATATCAAGCAGATATCAATGTGGTGGTATGATAAA
>VMBQ01008784.1:0-30270 GCA_007657795.1 Dreissena rostriformis
TTTAAAAACATAGCCGCTCGTGTCTTGCAGTTACATATCACCATCCTGTTTCAAGTAAGGGTTCATGCAACATCGAGAATTGGCTGTACCAGTAAGCAGTAGCCGACTGTTTTGCACGTGGAATTCACTATTAAAGGTTCGTTTGGACAAATCCCATGGATCGGTTGCCCTTTCAGCTATATTGTTAACGTTCGTTTCGTTGTTAGAAAATGTAGGCTAGCGTTGTTGTTGTAGGCATTTGTATATTCTCCTGTTTCTAATTACACCGGGAAATATCAATCTAATAAAATATGCAGGTCATGTACACATGTACAGAGAGTATAAATGCTTTTTATTCCGCGCGGTATTGCCCTAGCTGTCTGCATAGCAGATTTATCTCAAATGCTGACACTGCAGGTATACTAGCGATCGACTTGAAATACCGTTTTGTGGTGGGACCGATATGACTTTCCCGTCTTATCTCAGGGTCAAGGACCTCTGCACGGAGAGTGAAGTCCAAGAGTTTTTGCATAATATGCGACGACCACGTGTATAAAAGGTAACACCACTTGCGACGTTTTTTGTAAGAAATAAATATTTGATTAATAATTTCAACATAATTATTATCGAGAAATATCTTAAATGGACTTATTAAGTGTTGTATTAACATGCATATTTGTCGGAAGCAAGCAGTTTCGGACAAAATGTCATACATTGTTTTTTTCGCATGTGTGCTGATATGAGTAGTGATATTTTAGTCTTTCGAAACACTTTTTTCTTCCGTACAGGAATTACTTTTGTGTAATTTATTTTCAACAAAAGATTGAAGCATACAAACAAAAAAGAAAATCAGCAAATAGCATAGTTCCGTTTCCCCATAGTTCCTGCTATCATAACTTAAAATTTCGCTTTTTAAATAATTTTCAGACTATTGCGCAATTTCAAGCTATGATCAAACCTTAAAAGCAAAGTCTTATTGATTTTGACAGTTGATCAACAGTCACCAAAACATCTCCTAACTGTGCTTTATAGAACTGACTGAATAGAGAGCATAATTGGATAGATGGATAAATTTTACATCCATATCACAGTGTACGAATTTCACTTTTGAAACCACTAGCCCTTTCGGGCTACCAGATGGAATTCTTCACTAGCCCGAACCAAACTTTACTAGCCCGAACTGTTTATCACATGTTTTTAAAAGAAGTTTATATGTTGGACAGTTCTGGATAGTTTTAATTGCAGGTAGGGTGTAATTGATTAGGATTGCAAATAACAGTTCATCCCAATTTATTCTCTGCCAAACATGAAAAGCAGTCTTGTCGATGGCAGCTTCAGAGTACTCTGTATCCTCCTCGTCATCTTCGTCGCCATCTTCAGTCCAGAATTCCTTGGATATTCTTAAATTAAATATAAACAATCACTTTTGTCCAAACCGTGATTACTATAAAATATATTTTATAATGATGAAACAATTTAAATCATATTTAGTTCTTATTCAAATGCATTTAATTTAGAAAAGCGAAATATTGACCACGCACTTTGAAATAAGAACGCCTCATTTGATGTGGTACGAAACTTCTTTAGTACGTTTTCAACTCGGCAAAAACATTTTTAAGTTCATGAAACTTTCTTCTCGTAATATATTGCGTTAAAATTTAATAATTGTGTTATAAATTGAGTGTTTATTTAATATGAATTCAAAATAATGGTTTATTCCGTGCAATAACAGATAAAATTAATTTTGTAAAATTTAATTCTTTGACTATTTTTTTTCGCGAGTGGAGGCAGGAGCGAATCTTAATAAAATTAATTAATGCAAAAAAATACAGACAATTGTAAGTTTTTAACAATAAACATTTAAATTTAAAATAAAATAAGTACATACCGAATGAATGATACAGATGATTCCTTTATTTGTGTTAGTTTTTGCGGAAAACAAGGCCTTTTATTGCGTCATGAACATAGCGAATTTGACACAACTGCCATCTTGGAAATTCTTGACGCCGGCATGTTGGGGGTCTACGGTGGAAACGTGATACAACGCTAAATAAATGCTAGATATGGTTCAAACGATGGATGAAAATAATATTTTTGAGCATTTTTAATTTTCAAAAGTTGGAAAAATCACTAGCCCAATTGGGCTAGTACCTAGGGAAATTCAATAGCTCGAAACGAGATCAACTAGCCCCGGGCTATCGGACTAGTGCGAATTTCGAACACTGTCAGATATCGCATAATTATTTTTGACAAAATACTGTCAAAACCTCTAAATAACTGTTTTATTACAGGCTGTAGTGGTTATCATCCCAATCAAATTCATTTTGAAATGATAATCTCGCTGTATTTTATAATCATTCAACTTTTAACCTTATTTTAGTAACAAAACATGTGCCCGTCCTGTTTTTAAAGAAAAACAAAAATCTATGAAGAATTTTGAATAAACATGATCTGTGAAGAATTTTGAATGAACATCTGGTATAGATGAACATACTTTTTTTTCTAAAAGAGGCAATGTCCCAAGTGTGGATAAAATGGTAAGCCTGTGACACCACATGTCTGTTCATGTGTATCAAGATAAGATGATACACATCATCTTTTCATAAAATGTAAAATGGAAAAAAAAGAAGTCTTAATTCATGCTGAATGGAGAAATGCAGATAAAATCAATTTGATTTTATCTATAACCAAATAACCAATAAAAAAATATTTAAAAATACAAAAAAATCAATTTTAGGTATTTTACAACTCAATGAACGACTGCTGAGTAGAAAAATGCGGATATGAAACACAATTGCTTATGAAACAACGAGCTGGTTTATCACATGCAAGCCTTTTTCTGCCTATCTCACGGGTCCGATAGTCAGACCCATTCCCAATGCCGATGCCAAATATGCATATTTTTTCCCAATTCATTGAACATGGGATAACTCTTTGTTTTTTGACATCTCTTTGAATTTCTTTGCTGCATTTGGCCATTTTTATATTAATTTTCAGCAGAAAGATGGTGAAAATCCTAGGTGTAGAGTTTGTTCCCCTGCGCGTTCCACTGGAGAGAAGGATTCAGGTTAGTTTAAACCTATTTATTTGAGCTGGATTGCATAGAAAGCCTTAGGCTTATTTGAAACGCTCTTGAGTCTGTTTCCTGGACTAGAACCAGGTTGTATACACTAATATGCTAATTTTTGACACTACTGATGAAGCCATAACAAACTTAGTATTAAATTATTAATTGAATCAGAATTCACATGTTGGTGCAATAAATTTATTTAAATTGAACCACAACTATGAAAATTACTGAAGCATAATATATCAAATTGAGATTGTCTTGTTTGTTTTCAAGACTATTCCAAACACTGTGCTACTCATATCAGAACGCATATATGTTTTTAATTGGAATTCATTTAATGAATTATTGACAATGCCCAGCAGTCAGTCAGCTCTGCTTACTGAGTTTTGCAACAACAAAAAAACATTTAACCAATTTCCAACGTGCTTTTGTTTTATTTAAATGCATGAGTACACAAATGGGGCTCTAAGCTTGAGGTGCTCAATATTATGTTTCTGTCAACCGTTGCATAGCCACATGTATTTAGACATTGTGCTGCTTTCAAAGGTTTCCACAACTGTTAACGGTGACTTTAAACCTGTTTTCAAACACTGCTTAGAACTTGCATGCAATCTAAATTGAAATATTGTTTGCTTCCTCCTGCAAAATCAAGCAAAATTGAGTTAACCCTTTCCCGCTTAGAAGTGAAAGTGGCTATATGCAACACGCAAAAACCCTGAACACCCTGTGAGTAACTCGCAGTCTGTTCAAGTTTTATGCTGTTTGCTGCTCATCAGTATCTGACTCTGAGGGTTGAAAATGAAGGCTTGAAAACTTGAATCTAGTAAGAAAGGTCTTAAATTTAATTTGATTAACGAAGGAACTGCAAGAAGGGACTACAAACGCGTCAAAGTGCATAACAGGTTAAGGAAAAAATACATAAAAATTCATTTTATTCTACATAATTTTGATGCATGAAAAGAACAGAAATAAACAAAGTCTGTAACTGATGACCAACAAATACAGTGACTTTGCTAACAAAACTAAAAAACTTACAAAAATATACAAATTTTGTGAACTAATAACAGCATGGGTTGCTGTAAGGGAAGCAAAAAATAGTGGAGCCTCGTAATTGCTAACGGCTCTTTATGCATGCGCGTAAAGTGTCTGTGCAGTCCACACAGGCTAATCAGGGATGACACTTTATGCACATGCATTAAGCCCAGTTCTCCCATAACAAGGCTTACTTACATGTAATTGTTGTCCTGACTGCTTGTATTTCAGACACTATGCATGGGTCAGTATGTGATGTCGTTCCTGTTTGGAGGGTTTGGTTGCCTGTTCCTGAGTATCTATCTACTGTTCACACGCTTCTACTGGATCTCTCTGCTCTACGCTGGATGGTAGGTTCTTTCAAAGGGGATACATGTACATGTAGTTTAACTGTTAACAGAAAGGCTTGGCTTAGCATATCAGGCTCTTGGTTTGCTGACCAACTCAACCACTTTAACTCAACATACTGAAGTCATTTTGATGTGTACAATTGCAGTGAACAATTATACACATGTTTGTATTTGTTCAAACTGAAGCACCTTGTAGAAAGTAAACCATGCATGTATTCCTACCTCAAGGTCACATTCAGAGGTCAAAAGTCAAATTTGGCCTGCAAATTCCTGTATCAGCCTTAACTTTTCCATATTTTGTATGCCCCTTTCTTCGAAGAAGATGGGGTATATTGTTTTTGGCCTGTCTGTCTGTCTGTCTGTCATTCCGTCCCAAAACTTTAACTCCCCCCCCCATCGTTATTTTGTTTTCACACCAGCCATTTTTCTTTGTCTTGATGACCGGTTCTAACCGGTGTTGATGCAGACTGCATATCAATTTTTTGTTGCTGAATAATACAGTTTAAAGAGTTCTATCTGGGACGTTAACGGACAATTTTGATCTCCGATTTTATTGCAGAAACAATGCGCCGATGTGACAAACATTTACACAGTGTTCAGGGCCGTCTCTGTCCATCAGGGGAAGGGGCCAAGGGCCCTCATCATGGGCTCATGAGGGGGAATTTTCGCGGCGTTTCCCTTTTATGGGGAATTTTTTTACTTACTCTCTTATTACTAGATTTGTACTGATTTGTACTGATTGAACTATATTCAGTGCTTTTTTTCATAATTAAGTATATTTGAAAGGAATTACTTGAAATAAAATTGAGATAAATAATCATGAGACACTTCTTTGTAAAAAAAAAATAATAAAAAAAAAATTGGGGGGATTTTTATTCCCAAAAAAAGGGGAAAAAAGTATACTTTTTTGATGGGGGACGGGGCCGATATTCGGCCCCAAAAAACGGAGATCGACGGCCCTGGTGTTCTCAAGAGGTGTGAAAAATAAACTATTAATCTGTAACATGTGTCGAAATCCGATCATTAAAAAAATGCAATTGTAATGCTGCTAATTAGTTTGTGTTAGCCAATTAAATGGTAACTTACTTAATACATTTTCCAATCAGCTATTATCAGGCCTGTTTATTAAGTTTTCAATCTACATGTTTTTTTTTCTTTCAGCTCCCTATGTACAATAATCGAGTCAGATTTCCATAGCTTACATGAAGAAATCAAAATGTCAAAACGGAAAGTGTTAACGTTAAACGAGAAAATTCGGGTATTGGAATTGTTTAAGAGTAAATGTGCACATAAAATCTTCAATGAGCTTGGAGTCGGAAAAACCAAATTCTTGGTGCAAACCATTTACATTGTATTTAGAATAAGAGAAAACAAATAAAACACATTTTAAGTAAAACATTCTTTTATTCATTTTATGTATATAGATTCATTTGATTACAAAAGCTGAAATCATTGTGGAAAAGGAGATAATCCTACACCTGGATTTAAAATCGAAGGTCTGCATTCTTTCCGAATGGCCTTTTTTAATTGAAAGACCATTTTATTAAGAGACCACTTTTGGTCACTCCCTTGAGTGGTCTCTAAATACAAGATTGACTGTATTGAAGATAGCAACTTGATATTTGGCATGCATGTGTATCTCATGGAGCTGCACATTTTGAGTGGTGAAAGGTCAAGGTCATCCTTCAAGGTCAAAGGTCAAAAAACAAAATCCAAGGGAAGTAACAAGCTTTAAAGGGAGATAATTTCTTTACCTGCCAAATGATAAATAGAAATTTTATTTCAAAGCGGCACAGTAGTGGGCATTGTGTTTCTGACAAACAAATCTCTTGTTTTAATTTGGCACAAATGTTAACCATCACAAAACACGTGTCGTGTGTAACACCCATCTTCCTTCCTCAAATTTCAAGGTCACACTTAGATGTCAAATGTCTCATTTTCGCCATTAAACAGCTTTTCCTGCTGTTACTTTGTCATTCATATTGCAATTTTAAAATAACTTATCGCAAATGACCACCATCAAAAGACAGCAGGGTCCGGTTTAATGAGAGCGACCATGGTCGGGTGAGTTTGGTTGTACCAGCGAATAATCGTTGTGCGATGATAACCGGGTTTAATGGAGAGCGACGATCCTTAGTCGACCTCGCTTTGTTCGACATACTGTTGAGCGACCGCAGTCCACCCCTCACACCACGACTGCTCGCGCTTGTCGCTTTGTCGGCATGTGGTTATTTTCCTCAAAATAGCGACTTCCACGACCGCAGACGACTGGCCACACCGTCGTGCGACCACAGTCGAGGCCACTTGCCCCTTATACGCGACGAGTGGTCAGTTGGCAGCCGACGAGCGTCAGTCGACCACACAGTCGCGCGACTACAGTCTGGTTTTCACCCGACCATGGTGGCTCTCATTAAACCAGCCCTAGATCACACGTATCACCGGTCTCCATGCTTCAAAGTTCAATGTCACACTTGGAGGTTTAAGGTAGAATTTTGCCTTGAAACAGCTTTTTTTAACCTTAGCTGAGTTTGAGACAAAGGTGAAATGTGGAGGCATCCATGCTCCCATGTGTCTTGTATTTTTCCAGAATAAATGCTTACTCCAGTACTCGCCCACTAAGCAGTGCATGTCAAAATCATTACTTGATTTAAATGTTGCGTGTCCTATGCTTAGGCGTTGTTGTTGTTTTTGTGTGAATATGAGCCTCATTCTGGGAAAACTGGGCTTAATGCATGTGCGTAAATTGTTGTCCCAGATTAGCCTGTGCAGTCTGCACAGGCTAATCAGGGACAACACTTTCCACCTACACTGGATTTTTGTTCAGAAGAGACCTCGTTTAAACCAAAAATTCCATAACAACTGAAAGTGTCGTCCCTGATTGGCTTATGCTAATTAAAATGTATGTGCTTGACGTTGACTTATCTTTAAAGGCTAATCTACAATGACGCGTTACGCACATGCTCTAAGTCCAGTTTTCCTAGAATGAGGCTTATATTGGTATAATGAAAAGAACTTGTTTTTGCTGCTTAGGTATCTACTGGATAGAAAGACCTCCGAGACTGGAGGGAACCCCAGTTCATGGATTCGCTACAACGTTGTCTGGCGTAAGATGGGCGAATACTTTCCTGCCAAACTGCATAAAACTGCTGACTTAGATCCACGCAAAAGCTATGTGTTTGGTCTGCACCCTCATGGTGAGTGATTGTTATGTGTAAGGCCAAACAAAAAAAAAGTCTTGGTTCAGGGAACATGGCCAGAAAAATGTAGGAGGGTAAGTTTTTTTTTGNAACTTGCATGCAATCTAAATTGAAATATTGTTTGCTTTCCTCCTGCAAAATGAAGCAAAATTGAGTTAACCCTTTCCCGCTCAGAAGTGAAAGTGGCTATAAGCAACACGCAAAAACCCTGAACACCCTGCGAGTAACTCGCAGTCTGTTCAGGTTTTATGCTGTTTGCTGCTCATCAGTATCTGACTCTGAGGGTTGAAAATGAAGGCTTTAAAACTTGAATCTAGTAAGAGAGGTCTTAAATCTAATTTGATTAACGAAGGAACTGCAAGAAGGGACTTCAAACACGTCAAAGTGCATAACAGGTTAAGGAAAAAATGCATAAAAATTTCTTTTTATTCTACATAATTTTGATGCATGAAAAGAACAGAAATAAACCAAGTCTGTAACTGATGACCAACAAATACAGTGACTTTGCTAACAAAACTAAAAAACTAACAAAAATATACAAATTTTGTGAACTACTAACAGCATGGGTTGCTGTAAGGGAAGCAAAAAATAGTAGAGCCTCGTGATTGCTAACGGCGCTTTATGCATGCGCGTAAAGTGTCTGTGCAGTCCACACAGGCTAATCAGGGATGACACTTTACGCTTTTATGGAATTTTTCGTTTATAGGAATTCTCTTTTAACGAAAATCTAATCTAGGCGTAAAGCGTCGTCCCTGATTAGCACAGGCTTATCTGGGACAACACTTTATGCACATGCATTAAGCCCAGTTCTCCCATAACGAGGCTTACTTACATGTTGTCCTGACTGCTTGTATTTCAGACACTATGCATGGGTCAGTATGTGATGTCGTTCCTGTTTGGAGGGTTTGGTTGCCTGTTCCTGAGTATCTATCTACTGTTCACACGCTTCTACTGGATCTCTCTGCTCTACGCTGGATGGTAGGTTCTTTCAAAGGGGATACATGTACATGTAGTTTAACTGTTAACAGAAAGGCTTGGCTTAGCATATCAGGCTCTTGGTTTGCTGACCAACTCAACCACTTTAACTCAACATACTGAAGTCATTTTGATGTGTACAATTGCAGTGAACAATTATACACATGTTTGTATTTGTTCAAACTGAAGCACCTTGTAGAAAGTAAACCATGCATGTATTCCTACCTCAAGGTCACATTCAGAGGTCAAAAGTCAAATTTGGCCTGCAAATCCCTGTATCAGCCTTAACTTTTCCATATTTTCGTGGATTTTTTATGCCCCTTTCTTCGAGAAGATGGGGTATGTTGTTTTTGGCATGTCTGTCTATCTGTCTGTCATTCTGTCCCAAAACTTTAACCTTCGTTAAAGTTTGGTCATAACTTTTGCAATACAGTCAATCTTGTGCTTGCGACCAATTGAATTAAGCGACTTTTTTCTTATGCGACCAATTTCAATTCCCCCCCGAGCGTTTTAACTTTATTTTCATATTGTATTAAGCGACTTTTGTCTTACGCGACCAGCAACCGCTGATTTTCGTGTATTTTGATGTCCAAATCTTTAATTAAGCGACCACTTGGAGGTAAAAGTGGTAAATCTGTTGACTGTTCAGGGACAAATCAGTGTTAGTTGTTTATCTAAGCCGATAAGATTAATGGTTACATCGTTATTTTGTTTTCACACCAGCCATTTTTCTTTGTCTTGATGAACGGTTCTAACCGGTGTTGATGCAGACTGCATATCAATTTTTTGTTGCTGAATAATACAGTTTAAAGAGTTTCTATCTGGGACGTTAACGGACAATTTTGATCGCCGATTTTATTGCAGAAACAATGCGCCGATGTGACAAACATTTAAACAGTGTTCGGGGCCGTCTCTGTCCATCAGGGGAAGGGGCCAGGGGCCCTCATCATGGGCTCATGAGGGGAATTTTCGCGGCGTTTCCCTTTTATGGGGCATTTTTTTACTTACTCTCTTATTACTTCATTTGTACTGATTGAACTATATTCATTGCTTTTTTCATAATTAAGTATATTTGAAAGGATGTACTTGAAATAAAATTGAGATAAATAATCATGAGACACTTATTTGTAAAAAAAAATAAAAAATAAAAAAATTGGGGTGATTTTTTTTCCAAAAAAAGGGGAAAAAAGTATACTTTTTTGATGGGGGACGGGGCCGATATTTGACCCCAAAAAATGGAGATTGACGGCCCTGGTGTTCTCAAGAGGTGTGAAAAATAAACTATTAATCTGTAACATGTGTCGAAATCCGATCATTAAAAAAATGCAATTGTAATGCTGCTAATTAGTTTGTGTTAGCCAATTAAATGGTAACTTACTTAATACATTTTCCAATCAGCTATTATCAGGCCTGTTTATTGAGTTTTCAATCAACATGTTTCATTTTTTTCCAGCTCCCTATGTACAATAATCGAGTCAAATTTCTATAGCTTACATGAAGAAATTAAAATGTCAAAACGGAAAGTGTAAACGTTAAACGAGAAAATTCGGGAATTGGAATTGTTTAAGCGTAAATGTGCACATAAAATCTTCAATGAGCTTGGAGTTGGAAAAACCAAATTCTTGGTGCAAACCATTTACATTGTATTTAGAATAAGAGAAAACAAATGAAACACATTTTAAGTAAAACATTCTTATATTCATTTTATGTATATAGATTCATTTGATTACAAAAGTTGAAATCATTGTTGAAAAGAAGATAATCCTACACCTGGATTTAAAATCGAAGGTCTGCATTCTTCCCGAATGGCCTTTTTTAATTTAAAGACCATTTTATTAAGAGACCACTTTTGGTCACTCCCTTGAGTGGTCGCTAAATACAAGATTGTATTGAAGATAGCAACTTGATATTTAACATGCATGTGTATCTCATGGAGCTGCACATTTTGAGTGGTGAAAGGTCAAGGTCATCCTTCAAGGTCAAAGGTCAAAAAACAAAATCCAAGGGAAGTAACAAGCTTTAAAGGGAGATAATTTCTATACCTGCCAAATGATAAATAGAAATTTTATTTCAAATTGGCACAGTAGTGGGCATTGTGTTTCTGACAAACACATCTTTTGTTTTAATTTGGCACAAATGTAAACCATCACAAAACACGTGTCATGTGTAACACCCATCTTCCTTCCTCAAATCATTGTGGAAAAGAAGATAATCCTACACCTGGATTTAAAATCGAAGGTCTGCATTCTTCCCGAATGGCCTTTTTTAATTTAAAGACCATTTTATTAAGAGACCACTTTTGGTCACTCCCTTGAGTGGTCGCTAAATACAAGATTGTATTGAAGATAGCAACTTGATATTTGGCATGCATGTGTATCTCATGGAGCTGCACATTTTGAGTGGTGAAAGGTCAAGGTCATCCTTCAAGGTCAAAGGTCAAAAAACAAAATCCAAGGGAAGTAACAAGCTTTAAAGGGAGATAATTTCTATACCTGCCAAATGATAAATAGAAATTTTATTTCAAATTGGCACAGTAGTGGGCATTGTGTTTCTGACAAACACATCTTTTGTTTTAATTTGGCACAAATGTAAACCATCACAAAACACGTGTCATGTGTAACACCCATCTTCCTTCCTCAAATCATTGTGGAAAAGAAGATAATCCTACACCTGGATTTAAAATCGAAGGTCTGCATTCTTCCCGAATGGCCTTTTTTAATTTAAAGACCATTTTATTAAGAGACCACTTTTGGTCACTCCCTTGAGTGGTCGCTAAATACAAGATTGTATTGAAGATAGCAACTTGATATTTGGCATGCATGTGTATCTCATGGAGCTGCACATTTTGAGTGGTGAAAGGTCAAGGTCATCCTTCAAGGTCAAAGGTCAAAAAACAAAATCCAAGGGAAGTAACAAGCTTTAAAGGGAGATAATTTCTATACCTGCCAAATGATAAATAGAAATTTTATTTCAAATTGGCACAGTAGTGGGCATTGTGTTTCTGACAAACACATCTTTTGTTTTAATTTGGCACAAATGTAAACCATCACAAAACACGTGTCATGTGTAACACCCATCTTCCTTCCTCAAATCATTGTGGAAAAGAAGATAATCCTACACCTGGATTTAAAATCGAAGGTCTGCATTCTTCCCGAATGGCCTTTTTTAATTTAAAGACCATTTTATTAAGAGACCACTTTTGGTCACTCCCTTGAGTGGTCGCTAAATACAAGATTGTATTGAAGATAGCAACTTGATATTTGGCATGCATGTGTATCTCATGGAGCTGCACATTTTGAGTGGTGAAAGGTCAAGGTCATCCTTCAAGGTCAAAGGTCAAAAAACAAAATCCAAGGGAAGTAACAAGCTTTAAAGGGAGATAATTTCTATACCTGCCAAATGATAAATAGAAATTTTATTTCAAATTGGCACAGTAGTGGGCATTGTGTTTCTGACAAACACATCTTTTGTTTTAATTTGGCACAAATGTAAACCATCACAAAACACGTGTCATGTGTAACACCCATCTTCCTTCCTCAAATCATTGTGGAAAAGAAGATAATCCTACACCTGGATTTAAAATCGAAGGTCTGCATTCTTCCCGAATGGCCTTTTTTAATTTAAAGACCATTTTATTAAGAGACCACTTTTGGTCACTCCCTTGAGTGGTCGCTAAATACAAGATTGTATTGAAGATAGCAACTTGATATTTGGCATGCATGTGTATCTCATGGAGCTGCACATTTTGAGTGGTGAAAGGTCAAGGTCATCCTTCAAGGTCAAAGGTCAAAAAACAAAATCCAAGGGAAGTAACAAGCTTTAAAGGGAGATAATTTCTATACCTGCCAAATGATAAATAGAAATTTTATTTCAAATTGGCACAGTAGTGGGCATTGTGTTTCTGACAAACACATCTTTTGTTTTAATTTGGCACAAATGTAAACCATCACAAAACACGTGTCATGTGTAACACCCATCTTCCTTCCTCAAATCATTGTGGAAAAGAAGATAATCCTACACCTGGATTTAAAATCGAAGGTCTGCATTCTTCCCGAATGGCCTTTTTTAATTTAAAGACCATTTTATTAAGAGACCACTTTTGGTCACTCCCTTGAGTGGTCGCTAAATACAAGATTGTATTGAAGATAGCAACTTGATATTTGGCATGCATGTGTATCTCATGGAGCTGCACATTTTGAGTGGTGAAAGGTCAAGGTCATCCTTCAAGGTCAAAGGTCAAAAAACAAAATCCAAGGGAAGTAACAAGCTTTAAAGGGAGATAATTTCTATACCTGCCAAATGATAAATAGAAATTTTATTTCAAATTGGCACAGTAGTGGGCATTGTGTTTCTGACAAACACATCTTTTGTTTTAATTTGGCACAAATGTAAACCATCACAAAACACGTGTCATGTGTAACACCCATCTTCCTTCCTCAAATCATTGTGGAAAAGAAGATAATCCTACACCTGGATTTAAAATCGAAGGTCTGCATTCTTCCCGAATGGCCTTTTTTAATTTAAAGACCATTTTATTAAGAGACCACTTTTGGTCACTCCCTTGAGTGGTCGCTAAATACAAGATTGTATTGAAGATAGCAACTTGATATTTGGCATGCATGTGTATCTCATGGAGCTGCACATTTTGAGTGGTGAAAGGTCAAGGTCATCCTTCAAGGTCAAAGGTCAAAAAACAAAATCCAAGGGAAGTAACAAGCTTTAAAGGGAGATAATTTCTATACCTGCCAAATGATAAATAGAAATTTTATTTCAAATTGGCACAGTAGTGGGCATTGTGTTTCTGACAAACACATCTTTTGTTTTAATTTGGCACAAATGTAAACCATCACAAAACACGTGTCATGTGTAACACCCATCTTCCTTCCTCAAATCATTGTGGAAAAGAAGATAATCCTACACCTGGATTTAAAATCGAAGGTCTGCATTCTTCCCGAATGGCCTTTTTTAATTTAAAGACCATTTTATTAAGAGACCACTTTTGGTCACTCCCTTGAGTGGTCGCTAAATACAAGATTGTATTGAAGATAGCAACTTGATATTTGGCATGCATGTGTATCTCATGGAGCTGCACATTTTGAGTGGTGAAAGGTCAAGGTCATCCTTCAAGGTCAAAGGTCAAAAAACAAAATCCAAGGGAAGTAACAAGCTTTAAAGGGAGATAATTTCTATACCTGCCAAATGATAAATAGAAATTTTATTTCAAATTGGCACAGTAGTGGGCATTGTGTTTCTGACAAACACATCTTTTGTTTTAATTTGGCACAAATGTAAACCATCACAAAACACGTGTCATGTGTAACACCCATCTTCCTTCCTCAAATCATTGTGGAAAAGAAGATAATCCTACACCTGGATTTAAAATCGAAGGTCTGCATTCTTCCCGAATGGCCTTTTTTAATTTAAAGACCATTTTATTAAGAGACCACTTTTGGTCACTCCCTTGAGTGGTCGCTAAATACAAGATTGTATTGAAGATAGCAACTTGATATTTGGCATGCATGTGTANCCGATTCACTTCAAATTGATACTGAACTTCTCTTATGACAATTCGGTCAATCTCAACTATGCATGGCCCCATTACCAACCCTGGGGCGCCCTGCCCACATAGGTCACACCCACCCAAAATTGCCTTTTACTATAACTTCTTCATTTCTACACCAATTCACTTCTAATTGATACTGAACTTCTCTTATGACAATACGGTCAATCTTAACTATGCATGGCCCCATTACCAACCCTGGGGCACACCTAGGTCAAACATTCGGCGTGGGGATACGCGTCGGCCTCTGCCGCGCCATTTCTAGTTATTTTAATATATCCCTGCAGATAATAAGAACAAGTCTGGTTTCGAAATTTACTAGCACAACCTGCAGCTTTTTTGGCATCTGTAAATTTATTTTATGTTTTTTTTTTTCTAGTAAGTGACTTATCTTTTCAGGCATAATGCACATCAGTGGATTCCTAGCGTTTGCCACGGAGGCGACAGGCTTCAGTGAGCTGTTCCCAGGGTTGTTCCCCCACCTGGCCATTCTACACGGGCAGTTCCAGTTCCCCTTCTACAGGGACTACCTCTTGACATCCGGTAAACATTACAATGGTGTTGTTACTTTCATTTGAGCTGCTCTCTAGGAAAACAGGCAGGGTTCCCTCTAGGCTTTAAAAAGTTGTTGCCACTTTCTTTTGCTAAATTCAAAGTTGTAGCCAAACTGGGGCCACATTGGGACAATGAAGATAATGTTATAATAATACATACAAAAGCTTAGCATTTTAGAGTATGTTTAATAAGTTTATTTAATAAACGTACATTTAATAAGTTTATTTAATAACAGTACATTTAATAAGTTTATTAAATAACAGTACATTTAATAGGTTTATTAAATAACAGCACATTAAACAAGTTAATTTAATAACAGGATATTTTATAAGTAATAAGTCTTCTTGATGGACACCTCCTTGGCAGCAAGCCTGCATATGTCGCCGCAGTTTGGATGCTTCAGCAGCTTTCTGGGGATCTGAAAATACAAAAAAGACCTATAATATTAATATGGACCTTTATGGTAGTAATCAATTCATTTGTAGCATATAAATAATATACACATGTTTTAGCATATACATGTAATCTACTACATAGTGCCCAAAACACAACACAGTTAAATATGTGAAGTATTTGTGTATAGTAAATGACATCTTTGGTTTTTATGTGCTTAACAATGTTCTCCTTTCTCAAAACAGTACATCCTGTAGTAAATGAATTGCTTATTTTTGATGACATACAGAGTTCACACAGCATAAATTTTGTGTTGGGAATCGTATTGAAGGAATGGAAATTCTGATTAACAACTGTTTTTGAACTTTCTGTTAGCTGGTGAATTTATAGTTGTTTGCATTTTTGAAGGAGTCTCAACATCATCTGAATCTAATGTTTGCCTTAATAGGCTTTTTATACTCTGAACTTACCATTTTAACGACTGAAACAGAGAATATAAGGTCCCCTTTATATAGCACCAATCAATGTAAAATGTTTATTTATTGCCTTAATTCACACCGATTTTGCTAAAAACAATCGATACCTACCTTTTTGAATGACAATAGCGATCAACAGCGGGAACCCTGAAAGGGCCTTAATGCATGTGCGCTCAGTCTTATCAGGGACGAAACTTTCTGCTTTAATGGAATTTTTCGTTTAAAGGAAGTCTCTTCTAAATGAAAATCCAGTCTAGGCGCAAAGTGTAGTCTGCACAAGCTTATCTGAGATGACACTTTACTCACCTGCATTAAGCCCCATTTTCCCAGAGCACTGCCCGTTTTATCTAATCATCACAGGAATGAACCAATTGGAAGCTGTCAATCCAAGGCACTAATAGTCCTGCGATCTGCAGATTGGAGTAGGATTGTTCTTCTATTTGAACATGTGTATATGAGGTGCGTGAAAACCGGGCTTAATGCATGTGCGTTAAGTGTTGTCTCTGATTAGACTGTGCAGTACGCACAGGTCGCACAGGCTTATTAGGGACAACACTTTTTTCTTTTATCAAATTTTTGGTTTGAGGGAAGTGTCTTCTCAACAAAAATCCAGTTTAGGAGAAGAGTGAAGTCTGCAAAGGCTTATCTGGGACGACACTTGACGCATCTGAATTAAGTCCCGTTTTCCCAGAGCACGGCTTATTTTATCTAATCATCTAATGGAACATTTGCCAGCTGTCTGTAAAAGGCATCGATAGTCCTGTGATCTGCCATGTGGAGTATATTATTTTACTATTACAACATGTGTATATGAGCTCTGGGAAAACAGGGCTTAATGCATTAGCACAAAGAGTCGCCCCAGATTAGCCTGTGCAGTTGGCACCTTCCACTTAAGACTGGATTTTCCTTTAGAAGTGACTTATTTTAAACAAAGTATTCTATAAAAGCAGAAAGTGTCGTCCCTGATTAGCCTGTGTGGACTGCATAGGCTTATCTGGGATGACCCTTTACACACATGCATTAAGCCCCATAGTTCCAGAGCAAAGCTCATAAGCATTTCATGCTCCTTGGGGACTATGTCATGAGCTCCAGTTTCTAAGGGTTCTGTGTTTATACTACTGCAGGAATGTGCTCCGTGAGTCGCAAGAGCTTCCACTGGATGTTGACCCACCCGGGTCACTGTGCCTGCGTGGTGGTGGGCGGGGCTATGGAGGCCCTTGAGTCTAAACCTGGCTCACTAAAACTGGTGCTCATGAAGAGAAAGGGCTTCGTAAGACAGGCACTCATCCACGGGTAAGTGAGCAGTTTCCCCCCCTGCAGAGGCTCTTTTTATGTAGTGCTGTCAAACTTAAAATCTGGTCCCAATTTCTTGTGTATTTAAACAACATCGATTATTATATTTAATGTATGTCATTAAACTACAGAGCATCATTGCTGACTGTTTTTAAAGAAAACCAATTCTTAAAGGGACTTGTTCACAGATTTTTGGTATTTTTGAAAAACGTCATTAAATTTGTTTTCTACAAGGCATGATCCTTTATTGTATATGTATGAAAACTAATATTTTGTTAAAATATATCTTCATGTTATACCTGTGTATTGTAAGAAACCTTTGCCTTAAATTGACATTTAACTACATTTAACTACAAATCATTGGTTTGAATTGTAAGAAAATGAATAATTGACCTATTTAAACTATAGCGTAAACTAGTGTTTGGCAGGAAAACTAATTTGTAAATAACTTAAGCCATGTCTTACAAAAATGGGTCTTATGCCATATGCCGACAGCGTAGCTCCAGACCAGCCTTTAGCAATTGCGCAGTCTGGTCAAGAGCTAAGCTGTCCGCTGTAAAGTCACGCAAGGTTTTGTGGTCTCAGAAGCAGACAGGGTAGTTCCAGACCAGACTGCACAGATGTATATAGCATAAGACCCATTTTCGCATGACACCGATCATTTAATTTGTTAACTACAGAGCATCACTCGTGCCAGTGTTCAGCTTTGGTGAGAATGACTTATATGAGCAAGTGGACAACCCGGAGGGTTCGTTCCTCAAGAGGTTACAGCTCTTCCTCACACATCGAGTGTTTGGGTTCTCACTGCCCATCATAAGGGGACGTGGAATTTTCAACTACACGTTCGGGGTCTTCCCACATCGGCGACCGCTGAATACAGTTGGTAGGTCACGCATAACAGTAAAAATAAAAGACTAACATCCTTTCCATCTGTTTTTCTGTAAAATGTTTTTTGTCTGCTGCATATATCCAAGTTTTTTACCCTGGGTGAAATTTCTCATTTGTTATTAAGAAGATATTTCTATATCTCCTGCCATCATACTTATGAGCCGCGTTTGGAAAACAGGGCTTAATCAAGTTATTGCATGTGCATAAAGTGTTTTCCCAGATTAGCATGTGGGGTCTGCACAGGATAAAAAGGGACAACTCTCCGCCTAGACAGCTGGATTTTTGTTTAGAAGAGACTTCCTTTAAACGAAAAATTCCAAAATAGAGGAAAGTGTTGTACTACACAGACTAATCTGGGATGACACTTTACACACATGCATTTAGCCCCATTTTTGCAAAGACAGCTCATATATGTTTTGTCAGTGCACGTTTGTAAGGTCAAAACCTCATGCAATCATAATTATTTCTTAAGCTGTATTTCTCATGACCATGTTGTGCCTACACAGTAGGTGCGCCCATCGACGTGGAGAAGACTGATGAGCCCAGCCAGGAGCAGATTGATGAGCTGCATGAGAGATACGTGCAGGGCCTTGTGAATGTGTTCGACAGCAACAAGACCAGGTTTGGACTCAGTGAGGATGCAAAACTCGACTTCATTGGATGAGTTCGGAATCGTTCGCTATATGTCAGCAGCAGCAGCAGCAGTCTTAAACCAATATTGACCTTCATTTTTTAAGATTGTAAAGAAAATTAGGTGTTTTTTCTATCACTTCATATATATATATATATGTTCCAAAAAAAGAAGAAGTGAGGATGCAAAACTGAACTTCATTGGTTTAGTTTAGAATCATTCACTTCACTCTAGCAACAGCAGCATTGTTTAATCAAAATTGACCTCCATTTTTATCCCCCGCCAAATGAAGAGGGATAAAGAATTGGCATTGTCTGTCCATACATCATTCCGTCCGTCTGTCACAAAACTTTTCAGGGCTATATCTCAGAAACTATATAAGATATCAACATGAAACTTCATGGATGTATAGATATCAATGAGGATAAGTGCCATGCTCTAGAACCATAACCCTACACATTCTTTAATAACAGTTATTGCCCTTTGTTTTTTTGTATAATGTAACTTTTCAGGGCTATATCTCAGATACCATACAAGAAACCAACATGAAACTTCATGGGTGTATTGATATCAATGAGGAGAAGTGCCAGGCTTAAGAAACATAACCTTTCACTTTCTTAAATAAGAGTTATTGCCCTTTTTTATATTTTTATGATGTAACTTTTCAGGGCTTTATCTCAGATACGATACAAGATTTCAACATGAAACTTCATGGGTGTGTAGAAATCAATGGGAAGAAATGCCATGCACAAGAACCATATCTCAACTTTCTTAAATAAGAGTTATTGCTCTTCGTTGTTTTTGTATGATGTAACTTTTCAGGGCTATATCTCAGATAGGATACAAGATTTCAACATAAAACTTCATGGGTGTGTAGAAATCAATGGGAAGAAATGCCATGCACAAGAACCATAACCCTACATTCTTAAATAAGAGTTATTGCCCTTTGTTGTTTTTTTATGATGCAACTTTTCATGGCTATATCTCAGATATGCCACAAGATTTCAACAATAAACTTCATGTATTATCAATGAGGAGAATGCAATGCATAATAAAATTACACTACATATAATTTATTTTTATACACCAGTTTTTTTTCGAAACAGGACTTATTATAGTTTCACCCTTGGCGGGCAGGCGGCGGCGGCGGTGTCCACAGCAGTGTCCGCTCTCTAATTCAAATAGTTTTCATCCGATCTTCACCAAACTTGGTCAGAAGTTGTATCTAGACAATATCTAGGTCAAGTTCGAATATGGGTCATGCCGGGTCAAAAACTAGGTCAGGGGGTCACTTATAGCATTTCAACTTTTTTAACGGGCGTATCTTGTGACTGTTTGGCACACTTGTTTTAGGATTATACCTTATATCAAGGGATTAGCACCCATCCATTAAAAAAAATAATATGGCGGGGGATATCAAATCAACGAATTTGCTGGTTTAGATTTAAAAGCAGCAGCAGCAGCCTATAATCAAAGTTCACCTTCATTTTTTCAGATTTGAAAGGAAAATGGAGTAGCTTGTAACATAACCTGAACTTTTTGCATTCCAGTTTGAGTTTAATCATTCCATTGATATGTTTTTAAATAATCAGAAAGTGTAGGAACTTATTTTATGTAGTAAAAATCAACTTTGACTTATCACAGAACACAAGTTTTTTTGTGTTACTTTGAAAATATGTTGAAAAAAAGAAGAAGCAGAAACAGTACCAACATTTGTATCCTCTAATTGGGACTTTATATTAACTTTCAAGCTAACATTTTCTTTTGGTGTTATTGATAAATTTTATATTTGTCTGTGAAACAGCGAAACAACAGCTGATAGTGTAGCAACAGTGCCAACAGTAACAGTGCCTTAGTGACAGAGAGTCCCATTTTATTAGTATTTTTTATATTATGTACCCACAAAAAATGATGAATAGTTTTGCAAAAGTTTCCAAAGATAGAGTGATTTGTTGCATTCCATGACAGTAAAAACAATATTATTCGTCTGACATTATCCTTCGTGGATTTCTTTGGGTCCGTTTATTTAAGAAATCAAATATTCAACGAACCTTTACATCGAAACGATTACCCGGTGTGCTCATTTGTCCCAATCCAAGAAATTTAATGTCAACAAAATGTAATGAAACCACAGTACATGTTTTTAGCTCATCTATTTTTTGAAAAAAAATTATGAGCTATTGTCATGACCTTGGCGTCGGCGTCGGCGTTGGCGTCGGCGTCGGCGTTGGCGTCGGCGTCGGCGTCGGGTTAAGTTTTGCGTTTAGGTACACTTTTCTCATAAAGTATCAATGCTATTGCATTCAAACTTGGTACACTTACTTACTATCATGAGGGGACTGGGCAGGCAAAGTTAGATAATTCTGGCTTGCATTTTGACAGAATTATGTGCCCTTTTTATACTTAGAAAATTGAAAATTTTGGTTAAGTTTTGTGTTTAGGTCCACTTTTTTCCTAAAGTATCAAAGCTATTGCTTTCATACTTGCAACACTTACTAACTATCGTAAGGGGACTGTGCAGGAAAAGTAAGGTAACTCTGACTGGCATTTTGACGGAATTATGTGCCCTTTTTATACTTAGAAAATTGAAAATTTGGTTAAGTTTTGTGTTTAGGTCCACTTTTTTCCTAAAGTATCAAAGCCATTGCTTTCATACTTGCAACACTTACTAACTATCGTAAGGGGACTGTGCAGGCAAAGTTATGTAACTCTGACTGGCATTTTGACAGAATTATGTGCCCTTTTTATACTTAGAAAATTGAAATTTTGGTTAAGTTTTGTGTTTAGGTCCACTTTTTTCCTAAAGTATCAAAGCCATTGCTTTCATACTTGCAACACTTACTAACTATCGTAAGGGGACNAGTTATTGCCCTTTGTTTTTTTGTATAATGTAACTTTTCAGGGCTATATCTCAGATACCATACAAGAAACCAACATGAAACTTCATGGGTGTATTGATATCAATGAGGAGAAGTGCCAGGCTTAAGAAACATAACCTTTCACTTTCTTAAATAAGAGTTATTGCCCTTTTTTATATTTTTATGATGTAACTTTTCAGGGCTTTATCTCAGATACGATACAAGATTTCAACATGAAACTTCATGGGTGTGTAGAAATCAATGGGAAGAAATGCCATGCACAAGAACCATATCTCAACTTTCTTAAATAAGAGTTATTGCTCTTCGTTGTTTTTGTATGATGTAACTTTTCAGGGCTATATCTCAGATAGGATACAAGATTTCAACATAAAACTTCATGGGTGTGTAGAAATCAATGGGAAGAAATGCCATGCACAAGAACCATAACCCTACATTCTTAAATAAGAGTTATTGCCCTTTGTTGTTTTTTTATGATGCAACTTTTCATGGCTATATCTCAGATATGCCACAAGATTTCAACAATAAACTTCATGTATTATCAATGAGGAGAATGCAATGCATAATAAAATTACACTACATATAATTTATTTTTATACACCAGTTTTTTTTCGAAACAGGACTTATTATAGTTTCACCCTTGGCGGGCAGGCGGCGGCGGCGGTGTCCACAGCAGTGTCCGCTCTCTAATTCAAATAGTTTTCATCCGATCTTCACCAAACTTGGTCAGAAGTTGTATCTAGACAATATCTAGGTCAAGTTCGAATATGGGTCATGCCGGGTCAAAAACTAGGTCAGGGGGTCACTTATAGCATTTCAACTTTTTTAACGGGCGTATCTTGTGACTGTTTGGCACACTTGTTTTAGGATTATACCTTATATCAAGGGATTAGCACCCATCCATTAAAAAAAATAATATGGCGGGGGATATCAAATCAACGAATTTGCTGGTTTAGATTTAAAAGCAGCAGCAGCAGCCTATAATCAAAGTTCACCTTCATTTTTTCAGATTTGAAAGGAAAATGGAGTAGCTTGTAACATAACCTGAACTTTTTGCATTCCAGTTTGAGTTTAATCATTCCATTGATATGTTTTTAAATAATCAGAAAGTGTAGGAACTTATTTTATGTAGTAAAATCAACTTTGACTTATCACAGAACACAAGTTTTTTTGTGTTACTTTGAAAATATGTTGAAAAAATAAGCAGAAACAGTACCAACATTTGTATCCTCTAATTGGGACTTTATATTAACTTTCAAGCCAACATTTTCTTGTGGTGTTATTGATAAGAGTTTATATTTGTCTGTGAAACAGCGAAACAACAGCTGATAGTGTAGCAACAGTGCCAACAGTAACAGTGCCTTAGTGACAGAGAGTCCCATTTTATTAGTATTTTTTATATTATGTACCCACAAAAAATGATGAATAGTTTTGCAAAAGTTTCCAAAGATAGAGTGATTTGTTGCATTCCATGACAGTAAAAACAATATTATTCGTCTGACATTATCCTTCGTGGATTTCTTAGGGTCCGTTTATTTAAGAAATCAAATATTCAACGAACCTTTACATCGAAACGATTACCCGGTGTGCTCATTTGTCCCAATCCAAGAAATTTAATGTCAACAAAATGTAATGAAACCACAGTACATGTTTTTTCATTTTATATTCAATATATAAAGCAAAACAGCAGAAAATGAGGCAATACTATCAGAATCAAACTGAAAACTTACATCTGCAGCAGCTTTAAGTATTCAGCTGTATAACTGACTTGAGCTCATTTCAATCTCTGAGCAGTGAGAACCAAATACAGAAGCTGTACAAAACGAAATCAAAGGCAGCAACAACAACATTTATTCATTAATGTATATTAGTGATTCTCCTATTTTTTATAATACCGATGTTCACGCATGTTTGATAAAAGCGTTGTTCTTTGTCAATGTTTAGCTTGTTTTGAGTCACATGCGTTCAAAATCCAGGTTGCCAGGCCAAATCTTAAAAAACCTTGTTACCAATCTAGAGGCCACATTCATGACCCAATCTTGATGAAATTTGGTCAGAATGATTATGTTTAGACTTTGACATAATGGTGTACCTTGAACTCAGGTGAGCGCTTAAGAACCATAATGGCCCTCTTGTTTTTTTTTTCAAAAATAATAATAACATATTTAAAATTCTGGTTTTACAGCTTTAAAACTTCCAAAGGTTTTGTGGAAATAATGTTTATACATTGATACTTAGTGTTGCCAAAAATCATGCTTGAACATTTTGGTACCTTTAAATCGTAATAATNTGTTAATAATTTCCCTTACAAAAAGTATTTCATATTCAAAATCATGTATATGTATTTACTATTTGTAATTGTTTTCTTGTGATATTGATTTAAGAATGTCTTACTCACAATCTGTGATAATTAAGTCATTGTGAGTTAGTAAAATGTTAAAAAGATGCCATATCAGCTTTTAATTCCATTTTGTTTCATTATGAAAGAGATGTGTATACAATGTTGCGCAATAGATTCTGCTTGTCATTTAGCCTTTACTCTAGCTAGTCAATAGTCATTTTTGTGCTTGTTTCATGAGTGAGATCAACTTGTTGTATTTGTCATGTTGATGATTTTTTCACTGATTTTTTTTTTTTTTTTTTTAAATTTTAGCCGTGAAACTTTACAACAAATTGTACAACATAAGCCATTAATCAGAACGCCAAAATGTCATTGATTTATTTGTTATAGAATGATTGTTACTGTTGCCAGTGTTTCCATTGTTCCATGTTTACAGTATACTTATTAAGTTTGTATTGCACGCATATTTATGTTATGCACTTGTTCTTGTAATCTTGCCATGCTGTTTTCAATTACTATTATATACATTGATTTATGTTCTTATAAGGAATCCATTATTACTAGTATATTATTTTCATTTATGTTCTTATCCGTTTATTGTCCTCCCTTAGTAGATTGCTAGGCTTGTTGGTTTTTTAAAGTCAGTCAGTCTGTCAGTAAACCACTTTTAATTCACTCATTGACATGTTTATCGTTAATAATGAAAATATTGGCGGCCATAATTTGAGTGCCCACGTTTGATAATCAGCCAAATTGCCATAAAAACTGAGGTACGGCCTTTCAATTATCTGAAAAAGGAGTGTTATTGTTTGTTTAGTCCCAAAGTTTGTTAGTGAAAATCTTTGTGGGCATTGCATTTCTATGACGTTAAATAATAAATCCCCCCCCCCCCCAAAAAAAAATTAAAAAAAATATACAAACAACAACACACAAAACAAACAACTATAACAACAATACACTATGTAGTTTATAAACATACAAGATTCGGACATAAGCCTTTGTAGATGTTACTGTTTTGCTTTCCCATCTTCAACAAACTTGATGATATTGCTTTTAATCATAATATCCAAGGCAAGTTGTATATCAAATGACCAGGAACTGTCGAGTTATGGATCTTTATATATCTCAAATGTGGAAAGTTATTTTTTTTACAACAAAATTTTATTATTTTAAGATTGCATTTAAAGTCGAGGGTGAGGGAATTCATGTTTTTCAAACATCTTTCGTCATTTTCTTTTGTCTTTAACTTGTCAGTTTGCATAAAATAACGCCCACACACATTCTGAATTTTTAAGATAGTTTTATTTAATTTGACAAAACAATACTAAATGTACTCAACTTAATTATTATTATTTTTTATTTGATTATTATTTTGCAAAATTAAATTTAAGTGCTGCATGTTAATATTGACAAACCATCAATTAATGGTAAATAATAACAGATTGTGGTGTCTTGGTATCAAACTTCATACTAGTATTATTAATGTATCTGTGGAATATTTGTTCAGGAATTTTCCGATGACATGCTTTGTAAATAATGCCTTCAACCAACTATCTTAAAATATCATAATACCCAGAAGTCATTGGAGAAAAAGACTTGCAATAGTTGGCCAGGCTTTATTGTTGTTTAATGCAATTGTATGATTTTGTTTATTATGACTATTTTAGATCACCCTGAACTGTGACGGGTGTGTCTGTTCTGATGTATTGGTGCTATAATGTACAGTTTTGTTTCTAGTCCCTTTGTTAAAAATGTTATCCCTCTGCAGTCGCTTATAAACGCATGCTTCACTTGATTCATATTGATTATGTTATTGATTTTGAGTGATTATAACCCCACAAACGAAGTTTAGGGGGGTATATAGGAGTGAGCTTGTCTGTCGGTCAGTATTGGTTGTCAGCTCTCTAACTCAAGTTGTTTTCATCTGAACTTCACCAAACTTGGTCAGAAGTTGTATGTAGATGATGTCTAGGTCAAGTTTGAATATAGGTCATGCCGAGTCAAAAACTAGGTCACGGGGTCACTAAGTGCGTTTTTAAACATTCAGCATGTTGTCCGCTCTCTTATTCAAGTAGATTTCATCCAATCTTCACCAAACTTGGTCAGACGTTGTATCTAGATGATGTCTAGGTGAAGTACGAATATGGGTCATGCCGGGTCAAAAACTAGGTCACGGGGTCACTTAGTGTGTTTTAAACATTGAGCATGGTGTCTGCTGTTTTTTTGTGAAGACAACATGCAAAATATTCTGTGTCAATGCGGTATGTGGGGGTATTCGTCACGTCTGTGACAAAGCTCTAGTTAAGAATGAAATTATGTTGCTGTTATTCATGGGTATAAATATTTGATATCAATCAAAAGCGAGTTTACATGTATCATATTGTTAAAAGTCAGTGTAGGGAACTGTTGTTATATTTTTAGTAGATCAGCAGCATTTATATATTTCAAAGAACAAGATAAAATAAATTAAACAATTATGTGTTGCTTTTCATATTTTCTCATGTTTTTTGTGTAGAATATTAAAGTTTAATGAAAGATGAACATCTTCAGGCCGAATATCGGTATTTAGCACAGAGGTATATTTTGCGTTAATTGGAATTTGATCGAATGACTTATTGATATTTATAAGCTGTGTATACCCCGTCCGATGTTTTTTACACCAAACTTAACGCGTAAAGCTTGCGTTCCTATGTTATTCTGACAGTTAGAATAACATATAAACACTGGCTTAATGCGTTTGGATTTGTGTGGAAAAAATAACGGTGTGTTCACAGCTTATCAATATAAATGAACCGCGTTTTGGGAAACGGAGCTTAATGCATTTAAGTAAAGTGTCATACCAGATTAGATTGTGCGGACTGTACATGCATTAAGCCCCGTTTTCCCAGAGTGCGGCTCAACTATATCTACGTTATTTAGCAAGTTTGTGATTCCAGGAAGGTGAATGTTTTAATTAGGAATTCCAACATTGAGAGTAATGTTTTATCATGTTTATTTTATATTTTGAGTCAATGTATTCAACGACCTTTCAATACAGTCAACAGAATCTCCCAGTTACTCCATATTATATAATGTTTCGTCACTTTAAGCGGGCGAAATAAGGCGTACATAACTCGCTTAATTACCGCTGCAGAGTAGCGTCCCCTACACAAACGTGTTTTGATTTGAATTCTAATTATTGTATATCATCTTTATTCAGTGCACGTATCGGCTATAATTATAGATTATACCTGCATGCTTTTTATTTACGTTTCATTTCAACGTTATGTATTGCACTGAAATATGTATTGACAATTATAATTATAGAACAACAAAATGTAACATAGCTGCAGGTCCAACCATAATTTCATAAATAGAATTCTTGATTACCTTAAGCAACATAACAAATGCAAGTTCGAATAGGATATGTGATGAAGTTTGAATATTTGATTATGTTAGTATAATTTCATTTCCCCAATGTTGTTCAATTATCGGGAACATCTGTTGTGGTCATTACAAACATATTGGTCAGGGACATGTGGTACATGCATGAGCAATCCATCCAATTAACTAGAGTTATTCGAAGGGGTGGGTTTAGTGGGTCAGGGGAAAAGTACAGTCAACCAATCAAGAATGGGATAGGAAATATCTAAATTTTATGTTTATGTACCTCAGAATAAAATGCTGTGTTTTGTTGTAAGACATATACCATTCTACAGTCTGGCTTTGACAATCGGATAGAGCAGTCACGCTTTCGTGTCGTGGCGGCCATATTGGCCGCCGCGCTGTAAGATTGTATTTCACGAACATTAGCAAGCGTTGTATTAAACAATATTCAACAGAAATAAATCGCGATGAAAAGAGAAACGAACTTTGTGTTTGTCACTGTGTCTTCTCCACGAACAATATGATTAATTACGTCACAAAAAGGTAGATAGATCCTTCATGATTGGCATTTTGTGTTGCTATGGTATTGTTTGATAATCCTTCATTTAAGATAGTTAATTGACATTGATATTTAAATTGAAGAAATATCTAAAAGATAGGACTGACAATGACACAATGGCAAATACCGGAATCATGGCCCGTATTCACCAACCAATACTTAAGTTTAAGGATTGCGAATATTCTTTGAAATGTTCTTTATAATATTTATTGTTGCGTCTAACTTGACATTTGACACCTCAATTTAAATCATTGTTCACATAGAAAGATCAAATGAGTTAAAATCACGTGACTTGGGACAGACTTTTTCCGAGGCCGACACAGACACGGTGCCAATACCACGGGCCTTTTTAAGATCTGTGTTGGGAGATTAAAGCGTGACCCAGATAACATTTTTTAGGATGTCTTTTAAAATACTTCACCATTTTTAATGGGACGAAGTGGAGAGCCCGCTAATTCGTGAGAGTTTTCTATATGTATCATGATTTTGTTAAACAAATAAGTATTTTCAGTAAAGTGCATCCGCGCGTTTAAACGGTTAGAAAAATGTCGGATAAGTGTGGGGACTACAAACGCGCGGTTGCACTTTACTGAAAAAAAAACCTTATTTAAAAAAAAAATAAAAAAAAATCACGATACCTATAGATAACTCAAGAATGAGCGGGCTCTCCACTTTATCCCATTTTAAATGGTGAACTATTTAAAAAAGACATCCTTAGAACTGTTATCTGGGTCGCTTTTTATTCTCCCAACACAGATCTTAAAAAGTAACGTGGTATAGGCACCGTGACAGAGGTGAATGTAACGTAACCTTCGTGCAAGAGATTGGTGATAAAGTTCAATGTTGGAGTAAAAATCGACACAAAAGAACTGTAGATTGTACTGTTCTTGATTGGTTTATCTTCAAATAAATAAAATTCCTTATAACATTTTCGAGCGTTTGGCAATACAATTATAACGATTAAGTGAATGGTAGGTAAAAATTATAATTTATTATCAAAGTTATCCACTTTGTTTTATTTTGCGTCCGAATATCTCTTATATTGTTTATTTTTAAAGGGACTGTAAACCAAGAATGACGAAAAAAGAAAAGTTCTAAAATACCGTATTTTTTTTTACAATTATTAGTTTATATTGATTAAATATCACGACTGGTATATTACATTACTTGAAAAAAGTTCATATTTTCAGTATATTCGGTAATAAAATTTCGCGATGTGAAAGCGCGAAAATAGGTGACATAACGATATACACACTATAAATAACGCAAGTAGATTGATCATTTTATATATAAAATATATACAATTCAGTACGCATGCACAATTTGCATTCCTGGGTTTACCACGTGACGAAGAATCATGTATTTTTGTATTTGTTTATTTTTTCTGGGTATGCATACCGAGTAAAAATTATTAAATACAAAAATAAAGTAAAAAAAAAACAAACTTTGTTCAAGTAATTTTATATACCAGTCGTGATATTTTATTCAATTTAAACAAATACTTGTAAAAAAAAACGGTATTTTCTTTTCTTTTTTCGTCATTCGTGGTTTACAGTCCCTTTAAAATAAATCATCATTAAAGACACCAGGGAATGCGACATCTGTACGACTTTTCCGGTAGATGACGAAAATGGATGCTGATATACCGCACCTTTTATTAATATATTTAAACGAGTTGGACTTATTTTTCAATCATATTGAATGAATAACCGAAATCAATTTCATGAGTGCAACATGCGTTAAATATTTAATGCTTAAACCCTAACTCAGTGTGTGTTGTGATTTGCTAAACTGTAAAATTCCGTTTTTCAATTGTGATAGGCAGTATGCAACGTAAGCCATACACATACGACGTAAAGAGCATTATATAACGTAAGCCATACACATACGGCGTACAGAGCACTATATAACGTAAGCCATACACATACGGCGTACAGAGCACTATACAACGTACGCCATACACATACGGCTTACAGGGCACTATATAACTTAAGCCATACACATACGGCGTACAGAGCAAAGTCTAGAACCAGAAATTGTCCTCCCTGTACCCCCAACAACCAGTCATCTCGGTCCAACCACACAAACGCAGCCCTTTTTCTACTATATTAAACTAAATTACCTTTCAAAACTAGTCTGACCCTTGCAACACCATTAAAACACCTGACAATATCCAAAAGCACAACAGAGAGAGCCCATGTGAATTTACACCAAGACACAAGGCAGTAGAGTAATATCTGTACTAATCTATTTTTATGTACTAACTAGTCCTCCGCGAGGGACGTTTAACGGGGGTGCAGTGTATCGGTGCTGTACACCGGGCACTTAAAAGAACCAGGGGCGCCTCTGGAATCGGGGCGCCCTCTGTATCCCGCTCAAACCCCCACTAACACCTCTTGGGGCGGAGAGCACAAAAACCACACACAACTATAAGGAATAAACATTAATGCCAATAAGGATAATGCTAATCTAGAGATAATAGGAATACTGCAAAAACCATTACGATAAAAGGCAAACCACTAAATATCAAATATTGTCACAACAACATCAACATAATCCATTAAAAAAAAAGCATCTAGTCACATTAAGGTCTCATTGGCCATCGTGCTCTGATGTATAATATGACCTAAATTTCTCCCCTGAAGGGTCACAGGGGCAGGTCGATACATCTGTAGTCGCGAAGACACTGGACGACCTGTAAATAAATCTCAAACACACACACTTGCAGG